>CABFVZ010005035.1:14114-33919 GCA_902151445.1 Timema monikensis
GCCCCCCAAACCCACCTTGGTGGCGTAATTGGCTAACGTGCAAGTCGTGTTGAGCTTGACTGCAGAGGACGGGGAGATCGAAGTTCGAATCTGGGTCGGGCGAACTGGGGGTGGTTTTTCCTAAATGGTTTTCCACTCTCCCTCCACGCAAATGCGGGCTCACTGCCTCTAATCCAACCTTCCCAATTCCTAATCCATCAGCGTAATTAGTACCTAAAGCGTATAAACCGAACGGGTAGTAAGACGCGGTGCTAAATAATAAATAATAATAAAAAAAAATATTTGGCATCGCGTCTTACTATCTGTTTAGGTTTCACGCTTATGTACTGATTACGCTAATGAATTAGGGATGAGGAAGATTTAATTCAGAGGAAGTTTACCCGCATTTGCGTGGAGGGAGAGTGGAAAACAAATTTAGGAAATAACTCAATACGTCCTACTGGGATTCGGGCCTTGATCTCCGTGTCATCAACAGTCTAGTCCAATACGAGAGTGACGCCTTAGACCACGCGGCCACCGAAGCACCCGATTCTGATGTTTAAGTACGGTATTAACATATCTACTAGCTTAAGGCAGACCTTACCTTAGAACAATTGGTTTTGAAATAAAGCTACTGTGTTCGATTCCCGATATGACTATCATTGGTGAAATGTGGCTTTCCCCTTTTCACAGTGATAAATTAACCACTGGGGACTGGGTGTTGTGTCTTTTCTAGATTTATGTTAATTCAGTTTGTTGTGCTAATATAACCACTTAGTTTAGAAAGTGCACGTTAAATACCTCAAACAAAAGAAAGACAGGTAGTATGATCTGCTGTAAGATAACGAGTTTTACATGATATGACATTAAGAATTAAAAAAATATGATTTGTTTTTATTTGATATTAAGTTAAAGACCACATCTGTGATCTAATGGTCAGAGTTCCTGGCTACAGAGCTGGAAGGTCCCGGGTTCAAGCCCCGGCGCTTCCAGAAATTTTCTGTGAAGTAGTGGGGTATGGAACGGGGTCGAACTCAGCCTAGTGAGGATAAATGAAGAGCTACTTGAATAAATAAGTAGGGGCTCCGATCTAGAAAACTGAATTAAATGTTATTATTAATATTATTATTAGCACTGCGTCTTACTACCCAATCGGGTTATACTCACTTACTCTAATGTGTAATGGTAGGGTGATTATGAGATGAAATGGAGGACCTACAGTTTAACGCGGAATCCGAACCACGGTGGAGGCCTGGCATTCCACACATTCACAAGTTGTGATTAATACACGTCTTGTCAGAGGTGAAGGAAGGGTTTGGTAATCAGATAAATCTGTGCCGGGACCGAGGATTGAACCCCGGACTCCCAACACAGAAGACTGACACCTTGCCCTTAAACCGCCAGGTCACCACGAAATTAATGGCCTGGAGACACGTTGTGCTAACCAAATGACACCCTCTATCCATGGTAGTTGGCACTATTTTCGCCAAGAGACGGTGGCCGCTCGGTCGGTATGGCTCGATTACAGGCTGACGTCACCGAGTTTTCATCTATATTAAATGAAAGTGAAATCTACGCCCTACAAAGTGACACATCTGAAGGCAAGATGTCGTACTGAGGGCAAGGTAGCATCAAATAAAACGCGTACGGGCTTAATTCTTTTTTTTACTTGTTCTTTCAGAATACTTCACGCTTTACTTTTATAGCTTTTACAACTTCAATTCCCGTTGAAAGTGCCTACCGATCTAGCGTAAGACAAGGACAGTGAAGTGTTTTGCAAAAACCAGAAAAAACAGGTTCGGTGGTCACATGGTCTAACGCACTACTCTCGAGTTATACTAGACTGCCGATGACGGGGAGATCGGAGTTCGATCCCGAGGGTTGCTTTTCCTGAAAGGGTTTTCCACTCGCCCTCCACACAAATGTGTGTTCACTTCCTTAGAATTCAACCTTAATAATTCTTAACATATTAGTGTAATTAGTGCATAGGTATATAACCCAAACGGGTGATAAGACAAGGTGTTAAAAAAGGCAAAAACAAAACAACAGAAAGCATCTCAACATTGCCGATATTTTTATTTTATTTTCTGAACCGACTGATAATACTAGCACACACGCAAATTAACTAATTACGCTAATGTGTTAAGGATAAGCAAGGGTGAATTAAAAGGGAATGTGACCACATTTTCTTGGAGAAAGGGTGTAATTTTTTTTTTTAAATCCTCCTCAGTACACCCAATAGAGACTTGAACCCCGATCCACCCGTCATCGGCAGTCCAGCAAATGTAATGCATTGGACCATTTAACTATGGTTTTTTAAACACCGCATCTTACTAACCATTTGGTTTATACGCTTATTGACTAATTACGCTAATGAGTTAGGGATTAGAAAGAATATGATTAAAGGAAGTGTATCCAAATTTGCATGTAAGAAAAGGAAAAAAACCTTTTGAAAAAACTACCCCTAGTACACCCGAAAGAGATTGAAACTTTTATCTCCTTGTAATAGGCAGTCTAGTCTACTGCGATAGTAACACCTTAGACCATACGGCCATCGAATAGGGTTTTACCATGTCCTTTATTTAATTTTTACTAACATAATATTTATAATAGGTATATGTTATTATTAATAGGTGCTTTGTCTTACGACAGGTTCGTTTCCTCGTCCAAATTAAGTTCTCCAACATTTCTTATCAGCAGCTTCCTTTTTTACATCCTGAAACTTCATCTTATTTCCTTGTTTGGAGTCATCAATCAGTTTAATTCATGGTCCTACTGGTCCAGTATCCCTTACACTTTTTGTCTCCTATGATATTACTCAATAAATAATTTCTTCTACTAATGTGGCCCATCTAGTTCGTCTGACGTCGAATAACCATCTACATAATGTTTCTATTTTAGTTTATTCTTGGTGACCTGGTGGTCTAGGGGTAAGGTGTCAGACTTCTATGCTGGCGGCCGGGGATCGATCCTCGGTCCCGGCACAGATTTATCTGATTTCCAAACCCTTCCTTCACCTCTGACAAGACATCTTGTGAATGTGTGGAATGCCAGGTCGCCACCGTGGTTCGGATTCCACGTTAAACTTTAGGTCCTTCACTTCATCTTACAATCACCCTACCATTACACATTAGCGTAAGTGCGTATAACCCGAACGGGTAGTAAGACGCGGTGCTAATAATAATAGTTTATTCTTATTAAAACATCTTCATTGTATTAATGTACAAATTTAGTACATTATTAATCTAAATTATTCTTATATTTACCATGCTAACAGTCTTTAAAATGGTTATATTTAGAAAATGTGTGTCTGTTGTGTTTGCAATCAGCTGTCAAGTCAAACTGTTTTTGGTGATTGGGGGTCCCACCGATTTGGGGCCCAGAGGTGGAGAGCCCCACTTGCTCCCCTCTTTGAAGGACCATACAAACTTAACCTTGATATTAAAATACATATATTTTAAGTAATTAACGTACACTTTCTGAACCGAATGGTTATATTAGCACAATAATTTTAAGTTAACTTAAATATAGAACAGACACAACACATCAATTCTTCAATGTGGATTGCTAAACCCACATTTCCTGTACGAGAAATTTTTCGGCCATGTCTAGAATTGAACCCGGTACACATTGATTTGGTTATTTAGTTAATAAGCTTTATTTAAATAGTATTTTACATACATAGCATACATAACAATATATAATCAATCTTACATATATATAAAACCAAGTCATTCCCTGACGGGGAAGGCAAGAAACTGTGCATATAGCTAAAAAGAAAGAAAAAATCCGTACTTAATCCATCCTCACTAACTTTCTCCACACTTCCCTATCATTCCATACTCCCTTCGCTTCAACAACATCCATACAAGGAGTCTTACATGCTCGTTTATTCTTAAAAATCTTAATGTTTCTCTTTTTAATACATTCATATGCAACATTTAACAACATATTACATAGACTACCCCTTCCTTTTGTTTCACACACTCTACCTTCATACATTTGCTCGGTCAATCGAGTCACACTCATCCTCTCAACTTAACCAAACCAACGTAAGATGCTTCTTTCACATTGACTTATTGGATTCTCTTTATTATTATTAGCACCGCGTCTTACTACCCGTTCGGGTTATACGCACTTACGCTAATATGTAATGGTAAGGTGATTGTGAGATGAAATGAAGGACCTACAGTTTAACGTGGAATCCGAACCACGGTGGAGGCCTAGCATTCCCCACATTCACAAGATGTCTAGTCAGAGGTGAAGGAAGGGTTTGATAATCAGATAAATCTGTGCCGGGACCGAGGATTGAACCCCGGCCGCCAGCACAGAAGTCCGACACGATTCTCTTTCAAACCGTATTCCTTCGAAACCCATTCATTACTGACTTTGTCCATACGAGTTTTTCCACATACATTTCTTAACTCTCATTTTAACCGTAATCACTTTGCTCGTGTTTATACTGACAAATACACGCATCACGTTTATTTTACGTTTATTAATATTTAGTAAACAAATTTGGTTTATAGACTCAATATGATTTATACCTTTAATTAGAGCTTATAATCTGATTAATCAACCTTTATATATTCGCAGTAGCCAGACGCAATAACGAATGGGCTATGATATCGGACTAACCTTATTATTCAAGTATAAATAGATAAAAATGGACGAATAAAATAATACCATCACAATTTATTTAGTTTCATGACTCATAAACCATATTTCATTTTACCTTTCAGGACTACAAATAGGGATACATATATTTCACTGTTCAAAAAATGGCGACAAGGTTTTAAAAGAAAAAAAAAATGTCACGTTGACGTCACCAGTAGCATCCCTCTTCACCCAACCCTTAGAAGTCAGACGGAAACTTTGCTCTTACGTTAATTTCGTACGTGAATTTTCATGAAGCGGTATAGTCATACGAATCTCTTGTTTGTGACGATCAATTATCATATTTCAATTCTCGTCACAAGAAAGAGCTAAGTGGAGATGGGGAAAATCTTCTTGCAGACGACCCGCTTCGATGGCTGTAAGGTCTATCGCGCTACTCTTGTGTTAGACTAGACTGCTGATGACGGGGGGATGAATCTCGGACGATGGTACTGAGTTTTTCCTCCAAAATTATTTTTCACAATCCCTCCACGAAAATGCTGGTACACTTAATATAAACTTCCTCATCTCTGTAATCACTAGCGTAATTAGTATATAGGTGTATAACCTAAACGGGTAGTAAGACACGATGCTAAAAAAACTTCCAGACAGTTTCGGAAAATCCCTTTCCATAGTAACATTCTTTTTCATAGGATAATCTATACCAGTTTTTTAAATTATTTTAGTTAAAAAAAATACGTTCATACGTGAATTTTATCCGTCCTATGAATTCAAATTTAGTTGCATATTTCGTGTGTATTTTTCAAATTATAATGAAGGTATTATATCAGTGTATTACAATTTAATTAACAAATCCTAGTTTCATAACGCAATTAAGTTTTGCTAAAACCACATTCTCACTGTATTTTATTTTCCTTTTTAAAAAACCCTAATTAACTTAATGTCCTTCATTCTTGTTTTATTTTTAACAAACAGTTTTTATTAAATAGAATACAAAGTGTATATGGGGTGTGTATGTATACCAAAGTTGAACATTCTAGAGCTAATGTAGTTTGATCGAGAATTGTTCGATTATAATTAGGAATTAGTTGGTTAAATCACTAGTATTCGACGATTGAAGGCCCATCAAACTTGGAAATGGGTAAAGCAGTGCAAATACACTAGGGATGATTGAAAACGGAGAATGAGGCTATGTTAGGGGGAGGGGGAAAGGGGTGGAATATTACCTGTAATAGGTATAATTGATTCAGTTCACTAAAATCCCCCCCCCCCCTTCCTTACACAGACAACAAAGCTTGTTTCCGACTTCAAATGTTCTATTTTTACACATATTATGACCAAAAACTGCATAGCTGAAAACTCTGACAAAGGCACCAGTCTCGTCTTTTATGGTTTGTTAGTGACCAGAAGGCCTAGGTTTGAATTCTGAACAGGTAAACCGTGGGGTGGTTTTTTACAAGGGCACTATAAATGGGTGATAAGAGAGGCTTAAGCTTTCCTTATGTATGTATGTATGTATGTATGTATGTATGTATGTATGTATGTATGTATGTATGTATGTGTGTATGTATCATGTATGTATGGGATTTGGTTATAATTTGCTACTAACAACATTGAATCATCAATATCCGAGTTAACAGAGATGAAAATTCTAAAATGTAGATTTCTTCCCATTTACTCTTCAACAGATTTCTTTTCATTTAGTTTTCTTTAATAAACTTATGAAAAATGTAATGTTTATTTTAAACTGGTTCAGCTACAACTTAATTGTAGTTTTCGTTAATTTGTCGGAAACTTTTATGCTGTTGTGAAAATTGGTTCTTGAAACTCATATAATTATGTTCATATCCTCTAAAATTCCTTCTTAAAATTCTTTAACTTTTCTCTAAAGAAGAATGGGGATTGGGGGGGCTTGCCACACCCCCAGGAGATGATACTCCAATCCACCCCCCATTTGGAAAACCCACATAGGCACCCTTTGTTTGTCCTATTATTATTATTATTATTATTATTATTAGCACCGCGTCTTACTACCCGTCCGGGTTATACGCACTTACGCTAATGTGTAATGGTAGGGTGATTGTGAGATGAAATGAAGGACCTACAGTTTAACGTGGAATCCGAACCACGGTGGAGGCCTGGCATTCCTCACATTCACAAGATATCTTGTCAGAGGTGTAGGAAGGGTTTGGAAATCAGATAAATCTGTGCCGGGACCGAGGATCGAACCCCGGCCGCCAGCACAGAAGTCTGACACCTTACCCCTAGACCACCAGGTCACCACCTTGGTTTGTCCTAAATGTTCTCCTAGTCTTCTTTCATGTTAATGCGGGTACACTTAACTTAGATTCGTATTTTCTCCTCCCTACCCGTTATTGAAATAAAATACTATTGTAACGAATGGGTAGTAAGAATCAGCGTAAAAATATAATAACTAAAAACATGCAATATTACATTGACAACTTAACAAGATGTCAAATTGCCAACGTCACACCTTAGCTCAGACATTTATACAGATCTGAATATCGCAGATTATATTTCAAGGAACCAGCTTTGGTGGTCGCATGGTCTAGCGCGCTACTCTAGCAGTAGAGTAACTGTTGATGACGGAGAGATCGAGGTTCAAATCATGGTCGGGTGTACTGAGTGGGGTTTTCCCAAAATGAATTTCCACTCTCATTCCAGGCAAATGCGAGTACAGTTCCTATTAATATAACCTCCCTAATCCCTAAGCCCACTAGCGTAATTAGTAAATACCCGAAAAAGGTACCGGTAATAAGACGTGGCGATAAAAAAAAAATCAAACAAAACCAGGGGGAAAAAAAAATTGTTAAATTGGGGCCTTTCCTTTCAAATTGGTGAAATTATGACTGGGAGACTAGATGCCATTTGTATCAGGATTATATTTATTTGCAAGATATGTGTTTATATAATCATTCGGTTCAAAACGTAAACGTTAAATACTTCAAATAAATTAAATAAACAAACATTCAAATGAGAAACCCTTTATTTAGTCCGCTGTAAGATATAAGAGGTGTTGAAACCCTTCTTGAACTTAACAGCTCTTAAATCTGACTAACGCTGAGCTTGAAATCCCTATTCCGTTCCCCCACACCCCCAACAACCATTACCCCCTAGAGCACAAGTTGAGCCCACTAAAACAAACTAATTACGTTGGTCATTTTGAGTTCACCTTTGTTTAAAAACTTTCTCCCTTTTCGAATAGAACAAAGTCATGGAAAGCAACGTTTGTAGTTTTGGTTTACTCGCAAGAGTGATAAAAAAAAAGTTCGTAAAGGTGGAAAGAGCAAGGCTACCCCTCCCCCCTCTTTTTTTTTTTAAGTTAAAGCATAGAATTGGTCTTTCTCTAGCTTACTGCTTCTTCGTTGGTAGTTTTATTTCCTTATATCAAAGAGAAAAGTGTGAAAGTCAAGTTTTGTGACTTGGACGGTAGGAAGGTGGAGAGAAATAGGGTGAGTTTTCTTTACGGTTTCGTAGGTTGTAGCGAGAGTGTTTTCTTAAGGGTGGTAAAAGGGTGGGTGTATGTGGGGGGGTGGATAGAATCCGTGGCAGGACTCCGTAACTCCGGAGAAAGTCATGTTTATAGTTGTGTTGGGTTAGCCCACGGACGGAATACCAGATTGTTTATTAACGCTTACAACTTACGGTTATGTAATAAGGTGTTCTTATTTCAGGTGGGATGCGCAATAGATTGTAATAACAATTTTACCAGGGAATGTGAAGGATGGAAGTTAATATAAAATACTTTTAATCCTTTGCGAAGCTTCAAAATTTTGATTCCTAATATAATATTATTGCCAGGATTCGTATTAAGAGCGTGCATCATATGCCAATCAACTCTGTGGTGAGACAGTTGGCTAGAAATCGTAAATTTACACGAACACTATTGAACGTGGATCATTTTTGATTAAACATTGATGGAGATAAAGAGTTAATAGATGTTCCTAATAAAGAAAATTGTTGAAATATTAAATTATATTTGTATAAAAACTGCATTTAAAAGACTGTTTTTGACCATTTTAGAATGTCTTCTCAGTTAAGCATTATCCACAAATCTTTATTTTGGTAAAATAGATACATAATGTAGTTATTATCAATAAACTTTGTCGCTTCGTCCCCCAAAGTCATTAAGGAAAATATCGGGTAATCTTTCAAATACGAATGCACTGCACACATTTCTGCCATATCGTAGGTGTTTTCTTTTCCCCTTTACACTCATACCTCACGCGAACCGGGAGCTGAATTAGTTTAGGCCTGCTATGATGAACGCTCTTAAAATCGAAATTCTAAATTTTATTACGAGAAAGATTCGATTTGAATTCAAATACAAATGGATCCAAGATTCAGATTAAATGGGATTTAATTATAAATTTGAATAACTTATTGAAGTCCAAATTTCCAATAATTTAAGTTTTCAAAGAATTAACATAATTAGGTTTACAACTTTACTCTTATATGTAGATTTTTGCCCACATCAGTGGCCACATGGTCTAAGGCACTACTCTCACTGTAGACTAGACTGCCGATGGGATCAAGGTTCATATCGGGGTTGGGTGTTTTTTCCCAAAAAAGTTTTCCCCTCTATCTCCATGCAATTTCGGGTACACTTTCTCTAAATATAGCCTCCCTAGTCCTTAAAATCACTATTATATTTAGTACATACGCGTACAGCCCTAGGGTGTCTACATGACTATAGTTTTGAAATTCCAGTATATTTCCAGTATTTTTTTTAACGAAATCCAGTATATTTGAAAGGTACTCAGAGACAAACAGGCCCTATTTCAAAATCATAAAATTATAGAAAGTCAGGGTAGGCCTAGGTCTGTCACAGTTAAACATATTTACATCAAAAATCAAGTGTATTGACACATATATTATAGTATATACTAAGGATGGGACCCTAGAACCTACAAGGAATATTAATGGATTCAAGAGTCAAATCATAATAATTTTTTTAAATAGCTATTAAGTTTTAGTTTTTTAAAGGTATTAAAATAGTTAGATAGTTTCTTGTGGTTAAAACAAAAATAATGATAGGAAAAACCTAACAACCAAACCCCAGATCATTAATTTACCATTTAATGTAAACAAAATCAGAAGTTAAAGGAAAAATTCTTGTTATTGGAAAAGTTAAACACTTATGCTTAAAATATTTTTTAAAATTCAAATTTTAATTAGGGATTTTTTGGCAAAATGAAGTTTCAGAGACCAACTTCGGTGGCGTAGTTGGCTAACGCGCTAGTCGTGTTGAGCTCGACTGCTGAGGACGGGGAGATCGAGGTTCGAATCTCGGTCGGGTGAAACTGGGGGTGGTTTTTCCTAAATGGTTTTCCACTCTCCCTCATGCAAATGCGGGTTCACTTCCTCTATTTAAACCTTCCCAATTCCTATTCCATTAGCGTAATTAGTACTTAAAGCGTATAACCCGAACGGGTTGTAAGACGCGTTGCTAAATAATAATAATAATAATAATAATAAAAGTTTCAGATTTGAAAAAATGTAAATCAGACCAATTTTTAATAAACGTGTATACACACACACACATTACATTTTTTGAATGACCTATAGCACCGTCGACCTCGGTGGCATTAGGGCAAAGTTCTCGCTTTAGGACCCGATGTTTGCGGGTTCAAAACCAACAGAGGCCTAAGGCTTTTTATTGGGCGAGAAAAAGAATAATAGCTCAAAATCCTTCAGAGGAGAAGTAAAGCCGTCAGTTCCATGAAAAAACCTGAAAGGTATGTGAAAATACGTTTAGGAAATAAAAAACAGTCATCAAACCCAACCAGAATTTGAACCCCGATCTTTCGGTCACCAACAATTCAGTCCAACATGAGAATGACGCCTTAGACAAATGGTATGACATTTTTTTTATTTGCGTATCCCCAGATATAATCTATACTCGACTTTAAACCCCCAAAGTTTAAAAAAAATCCAATTGATTTATTTAAAAGTGCACTTTTTGAACAGACTCATTACATCACCACACCATATTTTCTATGAGCGAGGGTGAAAGGTACTACCAATTTTGCAGGTCAAGGTATGTTCACATACCTTCCAGGACTCTTTTAAATGCCACTATTGACATTAAACCGAAGGCTTTACTTCCCCTCCGAAGGAAGTTGTTCTACGGATTTTTATCGTTCAAGAAAAATCCATCTACACCAGCTCGATCTAATCCCACAAACATCAAGTCCTAAGGTCAGCACTTTACCCCAAGACCCTAACTTCAACAACAGCCCAAAATGTTTATTGGATAATGCTATATATATAATATAATATAATTTAATATACATTACATTTTATGTAACCCCCAAGACGTCTTCGTATACCAATGTTGTATATCGCTCCTCTAGAACCACAAACCGAAGTACAAGATCATTTATCACTATTTTTTTTATCCCTAATGATACTAATTTTAGGTATCTACATTGTAATACAAATCGAAAGTCGAAACCGATTTGTGGTTTTGGATATACAACTTTCAAAATCAAAACTTGAATTCCCTTTCTCTTCACCATAAAAGAAATAACATCTTCTCTCCGTTTGACTTTGGTTTACTCCGCTTTCTGGTTCATTTGTGGTTAGGATACGCCTCTCTGTTCACCTATATCCCCCCCGTACCCCCCACAACCACCCTCTATGGCACGATACTATAACGGTCACTTAACGCAGGAAACAGTTTTTGGATAATCAAGTGGAACTCGGTGCCATTACGGAGGAAACAGCCGCTGCCAAAGAGGTAAATATACAAACAAGCCATCTGCATGAAAACTAACCTATTTAGGTGTGCCAATGCCTGCAAAATTGAGATAGGAGTAACAAAAAACCCCTTGTGAGCTTGCGTAGCGAATATTACCCTCGGTAATGGCAAACAGGAGAAGGGTAGGAAGGGTTGGGGACCCTCATCGTATCAAAACGTAACGTGGAGTATCATAGCTTTACAAGCAAATTTTTAAAAAGTTTATCTATATATATATTTTTTGTGACATATTGTAATAATGTTCAAAACTGTTTTACTGTGAAAAAGTCCAAGCATTTTTTTGTTTTGAGTTACCTAACGTGCACGTTCTGAACAAACTGGTTTTATCAGAATAAGAGAATTTCTATGAGCGAGAGTGAAAGGGCCTACCAATTTGGCTGGGAAAAGTATTTTAAAAGACCTAACAAGGTTATTTTACATGCCACAATCGACATGGGACCAAAGGTTTCACTTTCCCTCCGAAGGAAATTGTGCTAAATATTTTTTATCGCTCAAGAAAAATCTGTCAACGCAGGTTGGGATTGAAAACCCAAACATCGGGTCCTGAAGTGAACACTTTACCCCAAGACCACAGAGGTCAACAAATTGAAAATATTAAATTATAAGTTGTTCGTGCGATAAATTCGCGTGGCAAAATCTCGCTGTGGGAAAGCCCCTCTAGGGGGAAGAGGGGCCTAACTGTAGCTCCATACGTTCACCGAAAAACTGGCGCAGAACAGAAACGTGGTCACGTGACGCTCTCTAAGCCAATCACAAGATTAATATCTCATCAACGTGAGGTGTTCTGCTGAGGTTCAAATCATAACTACTTCTTCCGCTCTGGCTGAGATGTTCGGCACAGGAGAACCAATCATATATTAGAACCAACCATCTCAAATCAGTGCGCAGTGCGAATTTGACAACGCATGCGCTCTACAGACAGAAACAAGCGGACATCTTCGTTGGTTGTTGTGAAGAGATTTGAAATAACCCGTTAATGGCAAGGGTGTGTATCGATGTATTGGATTGTGCCACGACACAGGGTTTTAATTTGAAAACATCCATCGGGAGAATTATCTATCCACTAGAAAATATAATGTGTTGATAATCAGATGTTTTAAGTTAGAGTTACAATGCATCATGGGTCTACATACAGCGTATTGATTGCTGTGCCACTGAGGCGGATTCTGCTTTCTATTATCGGTGAATCAAAATTAGTCAGCCAATGGGATTTGTATCCTCCTATAAGTTACCAACCATAACCTACATCTCTTCGTATCTCAACCTATAAAAATATATTGCTCTCAACGCGTAGTTAATAGACCTTTAGAAACATTAATTTCAGGTTAAAAGCCTCAGTACAGCAAGGGAACTTCCTTCACTTAACCAAAAAACCCCATTAACGATGAATACTCAAATGACTGACAAGATAACACCGTCGGTCATTTTAGTACCACCATTTTTTTTTAAGTGTCAGCATGTCATGTAAAAGTAAGAAGAAAGAAAAAAAAAAGAACGAATCGGTAATGGTTTTACCTGAAGCGATACCATAGTTTAAATCGGTCCTTTTAGCAGACTCAGCTTCTATCGATCGATTCAGTCTTCCTTGAAGATGTTGAGATGCCATCTTTTCAAATCCGTCAACCGGTAGAGAAGAGGGAGGGGGGTGGGAAGAAGTGGGTGGGGGATGATAAGGGTGTCTTTAACAATCTGGTCACAAGTCCGGAGCCAGTGTAGGTTTTATATGTCTATCTGACGGGAGGATATTCTTGAGAACTTTTATATATATAAGAGGAGAAAGATGTTACCATTCCCATTCTGGTCTTTGGTTTATATCAACACATGAACCACAAACGAACCTTAACCTAGGACACTGAACATTTGGGTGGGAATAAAGTAAGGGCGAGTTAGGGTCAGTTTTATTTATTTTCTTATAACCAAAAAACATTTTTGGAATAGATAGATAAAATATTGCTTCGGTTGGAAAGGAAAAAAGGACAAAGAAGACGAAGAATGAATGCAAATGTTGGAAAACCTCAAAACAATAAAGATAGACAGAGTCTTAGGATCTAAGAAAACCCAACAAAACATCGCTAGTGATAGACTATTTATTATAGAGGACTATTTGGACAAGACAACAGACCTGTTGAAATACAGGACAAATTATAACAATTATAATAAATAAAATAAATGGTGCGTAGCATCGCAGTCTTTCTCCCGCTTTAATCTTATAATAGACATTTACTAAGAACTCGTAAGATTTGTGAAACGAAATAATAGGTCTATACATTATAGTAGAAACACTACACCAAAGATCATAAATGATATAATATATACTGTTACTTACTCTATGGCATTAGGAACTTTAACATAAAAAAATGGTACGAAACTCCGCACGGACTTTCTCGCTCTATTGTTTGAAAATGAAGATATTTACTCAAAACTCGTAATATATGTAAAACAAAATAATATACACTAGTAAACCCAAGCATAAATTGCACTATACTTATGTAAAACTTTATTTTTTGAGTCCCAATTTTAAATTTTTAAATTTTGTTTTTAAAGAATTAATGTCCGCATTTGTATGTTTGGACCAATAAAAAAGATCAATATTGGGTCCACAAAGGTCAACACTTCGTATTAAAATTTCAACTACCGGTTAACATTTTCGACATTTTATTAGGTGGTGCAAATCTTCATGCCATCTCATTGCTATTAAATTCCTCATTTATAAATTTTGACCAATAAAAAATGTGAATATTGACTATTGAGTCTAAAATTGATATAGATCATTGTTGTACAAACATTTCTCCTAAGAGGTTTAAGGAAAAACAACATAAACTTTTAGAGACTTACTTATATTTAATTACTCTATGGCATTGGAGAATTATTGCGTTAAAGTTCAATTAGTACCTCTTTACAACTAAAGCTCACAAAATTGTATTAATATATTTGGCAATATCTCAGGAACTGTTGGTCTTATAAAAATATATTTCATATAATCTATTTTTATTTTTAACAGTAATACAATTATGGAATTATAAGTTATTTAGTATCTCAAATAGTTGCGGAAATACGGAAGTTTCTGCTTCTGTAAAGTACCTTAAAAGTAATTTTCATGGCAAAATGAAAATAGCCAGTTTATTTATAATCTTAATCAACTCCTAAATACGAATTTTAATCAAAATTGTTAGAGCCAATTCTGAGGAAATCGATTTTTTCTCTTTTCGCCCTTTAGTAAACTACTCTTAATTTTAATTTTAAACAGACACACAGACATATGTCATTGCAAAGACCACTTTTTAGGGTTCGGGCGTTCATGAGACCTCTACATCCATCAACATCTCAGGTTAGATTTTTTTTACGGTCGCAATATTGTACCTTTTGTATTCGAAATTTATATATATATATATATATATATATGCGCGTATGTCTTGAAAGTTAGTGGTTTTATTAAAATATGTTTCAAATAAAATATTTGTATTATAATTAGACCTACATATTTGTAATGATAAGTAATTTAATATCTCAAATAGTTTAGGAGATATTATAAAGAAAGATAATTTACGCATCAGACCGGAGCCCTTAAAGTCATTTTGCCGAAAGATTGAGATAATCCATTTTGTTTAGAACATTTATAAATGTTTTTTTAAATGAAGTTTAATCAAAATCGTAAGAGCCGATTTTGAGAAAATCGACTTTTTCTTTTTTGCCCTTCAGTAAACTAGCCTTAAGTTAGATATCCAATTCCAAAATCACCTTGAGGCAACCCAATGGAAACCCTAGATACCAAGTTTGAGCCCGATCGGTAAATTAGTTTAGGCTCTAGTTGGATGTACAGACAGACATAAATTTAAAAATACTTTTTTGGATTCGGGGGGTCATGAAAGTCAAGATTCATCAAAATCTCAAGTTCAAGTTTTTTGATGATCACAATACTTTCTCTTTGAGGTGCCGAGAGAAAGTAAAAATATACGTTTATTTTATTTTTTGACAACCTGCCTCGGTGGCGTAGTTAGCCAACGCGCTTGTTTCGTGTCTAGCTAAACTGCCGAGGACGGGGAGATCGAGGTTCGAATCTCGGCCGAGTGAACTGGAGGAGGGGGTTACTAAATTGCTTTCCACTCTCCCTCCATGCAAATGCGGGTTCACTTCCTCTAAGTTCAACCTTCCCAATTCCTAATCCGTTAGCGTAATTAGTACTTAAGCGTATATCACGAATGGGTAGTAAGACGCGGTGCTAGAAAAATGTATTTATCTTTTGATTTCTAACTATTTATCTACTGATATTTTTCGCCACATTGTAATCTCAACAGTTTTTGAATATTTGACGTGAACATGGCAGAATATGAACAGGATTTATTCGCTTGGTTTAGAATGTTTCTCTTCAAACGCTACGTAAATATACTGAAGCAATATTGTATTTATTATGACAAGAAAAAAGAAGAAGAGGTTTTGATATAAAATTGTAAAAATACTGACATTAACTCGCATTCCTTTCAATCCCTCCTTAATAATACATACCCGTGTCACAAAAGTCAAAAACCAAGTTACAGAAGAGGAGGGGTATACGGGGAAAGGTCAAGTGGGGCAGTTTACCCAAAGCCTCCCCTTCTAGGGGACGTCCAACCACCCAAACATCTCCTTTTATTTTACATCAGAAAATCTTTACGCAGAGAACAGAAAAACACACGTGCAAGAAAGGCAATATAGTTTTTGGTTTTTTTTTCTATTAATTTTCCAAAATCCAGTCTTCGTAAATGCTATTACGATTGCCTAGAATTTTTTTTTTTTTAACGTAGTGACAGAAATAATCTTTGATCTTACTTTCAAGTTTATAGTTTTGATATTTAATATTAATAAAATGTATGTAGTACAGAAATTAAGTTGTTTATTTTGAGTAAAAGGCCTCCTCTAAAATTGTACTACCCCAGTTTCCTTTAATCCTTTGAGTTGTAATGTCGCAATTTCTTGGTCCTGCAGTCAACGGTCCAACACCTTAGCTTAGTCGTTAGCATGTCTGACTACTGAATGTTCCGGGTTCGATTCCTGGCATGGCCGAAAAATGTATCATTGGTGAAATGTGGGTTTCCTCTTTAACGGTGATGAACTAACAACAGGGGGCTGGATGTTGTGTCTATTATAAACTTAAGTTAGTTTATAAGTCGTGTGTTGATAAAATCAGTTGGTTTATAAAGTGTACGTTTAATAACTCAAATAAATGAAAAAATGAGAATGTAATCGACGCTCCTAACATATGAGTAATTTATACATATTTCCTGGAAACTCTCTTTGTAAAAGGAAGTGAGTGGACTGTGTTGAAAATCTTTAAGTTGCTTTATTATTATTATTATTATTATTATTATTATTATTATTATTATTATTATTAGCACCACGTCTTACTACCCGTTCGGGTTATACGCACTTACGCTAATGTGTAATGGTAGGGTGATTGTGAGATGAAATGAAGGACCTACAGTTTAACGTGGAATCCGAACCACGGTGGAGGCCTGGCATTCCCTACATTCTCAAGATGTCTTGTCAGAGGTGAAGGAAGGGTTTGGTAATCAGATAAATCTTTGCCGGGACCGAGGATTGAACCCCGGCCGCCAGCACAGAAGTCTGACACCTTACCCCTAGACCACCAGGTCACCTAAGTTGCTTTATTAATAGACAGTTATAAAGCCATTAAATATAATTTCGCGTACTCATACGTTAATTCATGTGATCTGTGGGATACATTTTTCCTTTTTATTATAAATACCTAAAAAATTGCACTAATAAAATAAAAATACTATCAATATTACCCTCAAATAATGTTTGTATTTTCTAAAAGGTCTTTCATATCAAAACTCTAAAAATTAAATCCAAGTAAAAACTTCATAGAGAGTAGGTGACTTGATGGTTTTTGAAATGTGATTTATCAGTGTGTTTTCCAATTACCTTTATTCTAATGCTGGTGCATTTTCTCTGACGTAGCACTGTTAATCCCTATAATTTTTTTATAAACTTATGGTGTTGGACGTACCACTAATATTGGTATTTCAATACAAACATAACCCCTAAGCCGAAATAATTTTTTTAAATTTTTTTAGCACCTCATATTACTTCCCATTCGGGTTATACGCTTATTTACTAATTAAACTTATGTGTTAGGGATGGGGAAAGTTTGATTTAAATTAAGTGTACCTGCATTTGCATGCAAAGCGAGTGGGATTTTTTTTTTAGGATGTTACCGTGATCTCCCCATCATCGGTTGTATAATCTGTTGCGAGAGTAATGCCTTAGATTATGTGGCCACCAAAGTGAATAATTCCTTTATTAAGATATTTTATATTAATATGTATATTTTAATTTGTTTCGCTATAATACAAAATAATTAGAAGATGTATTAATATTATAATTATTAGCACCACGTCTTACTACCCGTTCGAGTTATAAGCACTTACGCTTATGTGTAATGATAGGGTGATTGTGTGATGAAATGGAAGACCAACAGTTTAACGTGGAATCCGAACCACGGTGGGGGCCTGGCATTTCACACATTCACAAGTTGTGATTAATGCACGTCTCGTCAGAGGTGAAGGAAGGGTTTGGTAATCAGATAAATCTTTGCCGGGACCGAGGATTGAACCCCGGACCCACAGTATAGAAGTGTGATATCTTACCCCTAGACCACCTTTGTATTAATAAAAAGAAGTACTAAAAAGGTGTTGACATTTGTAATCTAAGCCAAGATTTTCCTAGAAGTTATACTACCACAGAGGGAAAAATAAAACCATTTTCACCATCACCGGTTGGAATAGAACGTCAGCCTATACACTCTTACCCAGTTTCTGAAACAAAAAACACACATTTAAAATTAAATTTTATTATCTAATCTAAATCAAGTTATTTTAATATATATTTTTTTAAGTTAAAAAAACAACAACAGAACTTTCCTATATCCCATACAAAATTTAAAAATAAAATCACACTCACTCTAAGATACACTTTACCTTAAAGTGTTCTCGTAACATAATAAACAGTCACTTTGCAAGTATGAAATTCCCTGTGTAACAACCTCTTACTTAGTGGTATATGTTTGGTCGAAATCCTTTAAGCTATGGTCTTAGTATAGGCTACACACACTATTTTACAGGTAAAACATTTACATGCACACACAAACAATCTTCTTATAAAGTAAGACCTTAAGAACAAAGTCTCAAGAAATTTTATCTTTGACGTAGAAGAAAAAAAAAACACTTACAAAGGGGTTTTTTAGATGTTAGTTTCTTTACTGACAATATATTATGTTAAATCATTTAAAAGTTTTTATAACACATTTTGAATAAGAGTAATTAAATTGTAATTTACAGTCTTGTTTTATTTTAGTAGTTGTTACGTTCTACATTACTTTATTTTAACCCTTACAATTTCGATCCTAGGTGATATGTATGTACCGGAAGATATTAATCAAACATAATTAGAAAATAATTACTATTTAAATAAAATAATAACAATATATCTACCCTTTTTTTGGTCAACAATTTTATCTAACTTGTTATAAAATTATAATTTATTATCTGGTGTTCTGTCTTACGACAGGTCCATTCTTTTTTGTGAGTGAATATAGAGCGACAATGCACCCTGTCCTTTGCCTCCTCCTTCAGCTCACAGAATTTTCTTCTTTCCTTCAAGTCAGCTAATATTTGAATCTTCCTCCTCCCTTCGCTCCTCTTTACCTCAACCTTTCCTTCTATGACGTCATGGAGAAGTCAGTTCCTTCTAAGGATGTGTACGATCCAGTTTGTTATAAAATAACTAACATAAACTAGAATTATTTATATACTATTTTGTTTAAATTATGTACAACATATTATTTTAGTAAACATATTATTATAAATATTTTATCATGGTTATTCTAAGTCTAGTCCAATGATTTCAGATCATGTGTTATGACTTATGATATTTAAATACATATAATTGAATATCTCGGTAGTTTATTAATATTAAATATGGGTTTATTGAGCATTCAACAGTTCGTTCTTTTGGAGAATAGATTAGTTGTGACAAGACCCGCTCCAGTGACCAAATGGTCTAAGGCGCTATCTTGAGGTGGACTAGTTTGCCAATGACGGGGAGATCGAGGTTTGAATCTCGGTCGGGTATATTGAGGTATTTTTTTCCAAAATTGTTTTCCATTCTCCCTCTAGCCACAATGTGGATACACTTCCTATAAAAATTAAACCTTCCTAATCCTTAAAACTTTAAATCACGGTCCCTACTATTCAACCTATAGATCAACTTTAGTTAATTTTTTATTACCTTGCTATGAACTTGTTTTTAATCACTGAGTCTTACTACCCGTTTGGCTTATACGCTTATGTACTAATTACAATAATGGTTTTAGGTATTAGGAAGTTTACATTTAGAGAAAGTGTACCCACATTTGAGTGGGGAAAGA
>CABFVZ010005036.1:3852-37896 GCA_902151445.1 Timema monikensis
GGGGGGGGGGGAGAGGGGGGAGTTTGTGATTGTGGCGTACCATTTATTTAAGTACATTGCTATTTTCTGGTAAGAGTCCAAATCTAAGAAAAATATTACTGTGAACACACAGTTTAAGTGTCAATCTCACAATAGACTGGTTTATGTCAGAGGTCTAGGTTCGTATGCACGGGAAAGGCTTTCCACGTGTAATTTATTATTGTGGTTCTTCCATCCTCTATCCAAACTAGTTTTGATGTATTTCTCTATGGCTGGCTACTCCTTAAATTAAACTGTTAATAGCCATGTGTCTAAAAGTAGCATATAAATACTGTGCTGTGCGTTTTTATCTAAGACTTTACTTTTCAACTTCAAACTCTCGCTTTCTGTAACAATAATATTAATTTGTAGTAATCTGTTTAATTCAACCGAAAATACATGGTAACCCTAAAAAAAATAGTTTAATTAAATAAATATAAATAATTTCCTTTATGTCATTTAATTTTGTTACAGATGAGTTAATAATCCCGCAGTCTTAAGAGAAGAAAGTTCTTTGCTGTTGGACATTATTTTCTCAGCTATGGCACAGGAACGAATAATTGACCATCACTGCAAATTGTGATGGATGGCTTTGAAGAGAAGTTCCGTAAATGATCACCATAGAAGAAAACATTTCTCCAATGGGTGGAAATTTTCGGAGTACAGGTTCAAGTTGCTATTCATGAGGAAGATAAGTCTGGAAAGCCGAGAACCAATGAAAATACTGGGCGATTGCTGCATAAAGTGCCTGCTTCTCCAAAGAAAAGTGAACGTCAGATATCAAGAAAACTCTGTATATAGCACGCTATAGTGTTCATTGAATGATTACGGATATTGAAGCGGACTAATAATGAATGCAGCTATTCCACAAACTGAAAGCAGAAGTCTTCCAAGCTCGCGCATTATTGTGCACATGTACTGACCATTGTTTATTAATTTCCAATCTCCGAAATTGGCGGTGGTTGAACAAACTTTATGTGTCAGCCAGCGGACATGTCAATAAGCGGGATTATCGTTTCCTCGGTTGGTAAAAACGGGATGAATATGCACAGAGACCATTTCATTCTGAAAAAGTAACAGTATGATCTGCTGTGTCCAGCCACGGGATCATTGGTCCATATTTTATTGAAGACTAGATAGCTGTTGCCCGCGGCTTTGCTCGCGTGGAAGTTGATTATATACAAATACAAAAATATACATATGTATTTACAGATTAATTAAAAATATTACGTTACGTTGATGACCATAACTTGACCTCAGATCAAAAATAATGCAAGTCCTATAGAAACTTTCACCCCCTTTTTCATCCCTTATTAAATAAAATTTCCAAAATTCCTGAAACACGTATTTATTTGATTTACGTCAATAACCGAAATACAAAATTTGGTTTATGTAACTTTCAAAATGACGGACTTTCATACATATTATCATACATATTATTATCCCCTATTTTGACCCCTTTGGAGTGGAATTTTCTAAAATCCTTTCTTAGTGGGTGCCTACATAACAAAATGAATATACAGTCCGAATTTCATGCTTGTAGCCTTGATAGTTTGCGCTCGGCGATGATGAATCAGTCAGTTAGTCAGTCAGGACATGTTATTTTATAAGTATAGATGAAGATGAAGATGGAAACACGACCAATGCCACTGCACAAGTGTACAGAAACCAAGTTATTGAACGTTTTCAGGTGGATATGGCAATGTTTTTGTGAGTTAAATAAACCATGTTGACATGGACAAGCAGGTTTTCTACAAGCTGGGACTACCGCCCATACTGGTCGAGGGATTCGTCACTTACTACAACAGATGTTTCCCTGTCAGCTGATTTCTAGAGGCACAGAATTTGCATATCCTGCACCAAGTCCTGACCTGTCAGTGTGTGATGCGTTTCTGTGGGGATTATTGAAAGAACAGTGCTTCAGAGCCATTCCACGTAGTCTTCAAGATCAGAGTTTAACAATGAAGCAGTGTGATGCTATGGTTACTAGGCTTATCGAGCGTATGCAGCTCGTCATAAACAATGGCGGAAGATATATAGAACACATAGTCGTTCGATAAGTGCTGTGCGATGTGTTAAATGTTCTCAAATTATTTCGGCTACTTTCTTTTTTTAGTAAATGGCATTGCTATTATAGGGTTCATTCGTATCGGTGGGCACGCAGATTGAATATCTGGTTCATATAGTCTAATTGAACCGTAACCGGGAGGTAATGGTTCGATTCCCGTCCGGATGTACAGAGTTTTCACTTTACTTGGGTGTCCACCCTTATACGCAAATTCAGGTACAATTCCTGTAAACTCTACCTTCCTCATCCATATTCCATTAGAGTGACTATAGTACGTATAGTCCAGACGTGGAGTAAAATGCAGTAGAAAAAAATACAATGGTTTAACGGTTTAGTATGTTAAGAAAATAGTTGGCAACACTGTTCCTTAACAATTTAGCTCTTTTTTCTTTCTTTTCAGAATGGTTCTACCGTTTAAAATAATCCTATACTGGACAGCGGGATTTCTAGAATTTTTAGAATGGCACTGAAGCTCTTTTCTCGCTAGAAAATGGAGATATTTTGAGCATGTATCGAATACAAATTAAAAATAAATTAAGCTTTAATTTTCCTTTCTAGGGCTTTTATAGCACCTATGTTTGGAAGGAAAAAAAATACAATTGTAAATATAGCTTTACTTAGTTAAAAGCTAGCGAGAATCTGGATCATTTTGATCACTTCTGGTGGGAAGTAAAGGTTGGCAACACTTGAAAGAACCAGTGTGCGGTGGAGGGTAGAAGGAGCCGACTATTTTGTGGTGGTATACACTCCTCGTCTGGCCTCCATATGTCGCGGGGTTCCTTTGACGCCTTGGCCCGGCCCTCAAGGAACCTCTTCTTATTACCATTGATAGTCTGTATTTAGATAACGGCCTGGTAGCGCTACGGTTATTTATATTAAAAATAGTACGGGGTGCTACCTACGCTAGTGATTATTAATAAATATCAACTCACCTTTGTTAAGTTTGAACAAGAAATTAATCAAAAGAATATTAGGGGGGGTGGGGCATCTTATTTTGATAATGACCTGTGTGAGCATATTCAAGGGTGGGATATGGACCATTTAGGATACACGATTACTTCAAAACATTTTATTTGGTGAAATGTATCATGCCAGACAAACAGTATTATTTTAATGGAAGACTCGTGTAACATTGTGTAGTGTTTACATGTATACATATATAAAAATAAGCCTGTCGGCAACGGGAAAAATAAATTCGAATAGCCAGGAGGCAACTTATAATTTAATATGAACTGTTAAACGCAAGGCTTTAAAGAATTCACAAAGACAAAAGAATAATCAAAAATCTGGCTTTGTTAGGTTCTGTCCCGTAGTCTTTACTGTAAGTGTAAAAAGTTTCAGCTTTTTAGGTCATCTAGGGGCTTCTGGAGGGTGTATAATGATACATACACACAAATACACACATACATTAGGAAATTAAATATAGAGATTAAAATATATAATAAATAAAAAACTTGAATCATTACACAATGTTACACAAGGATTCCATATAAAATATATAAATATTGTTTTTACTCATGATCTCAATTCGAAAAAAATACAGACCCACACAATCAACCTAAGAACAAGTAGCTAGAGTAGTATATTATTGTTCAGAGGCGCGTCGACACATGCAGGTCATTAGTGCCTCAAAAAAAAAGTACACAGTAATATCCCCGTAGAGATAACAAATAGAGATGATACACCTGCTATAAAAAAAAACGCGGTGAACAAACTGCATTTAATAGACAAAACGAACTTACTAAAATTATTGTTAAAATTACAAATAACGACATAGTAAAATCCCCATAGGGGAAAATAAATAGACAGAAAACATCAGATGTCTAAATAAAAATAAACAATACAACAATATTAAAATATACTAAAATGATTAAAACTAATCTCAATATGAGATAATATCCAAGTGAACTAGGATGGAATTTAAAGATTCGGCTGGCGTATAAAACGGAGTAAACATACGACTCCAGCCGCACTGTCGCGTGAAACAACCGAAGGTCACCATTAATATCAAGAGCCAGGCGGATAAGGGCATACTTGCGACACTACACCAGAATGTGATACACACTAAGGGGATCATCGAAAAGCTCCCCCCCTCCCCCTTTTCAAGATGTCTTTATGTTCATGCAGTCGAGGTCATAACAAGTGACCACTCCCTTGCAAACATTGAGGAACATGTGTGGTTCCATCTTTGTCTGTAAATGGGCCGAGTTGCTCAACGGTATTTCATTGATAGCTATTATTTTGGCTGATTGACTATTAGTCATGATCTGAATCATAATTATGCAATCGCGCAGTTTTCTAATAGATGGGCCGACACGCTTAAAGGTTCTTATTGCTCTCCTCTAGACACATTACTAGGAAGCGGGGCTGAGGCCTCAACACTTCCCGAATATTCAAAATCGGGCTAGAGGACCTTTTATGTTTTCGTCTCTTTATCAACACTGTGACGGGCCGTGATGGGCCAGAGCAAGCAGTACGGTGCCAGCGGACAGTGGGGTGTCAGCTTTGATAATAGAATCGGCCATGCCATTTGGGGACAACCTGCACAGTTCTCGGATCGTAGACCCAGAGTGATCCGAGTTGGTTCTACCACATGTGGTCCTGTTAACCCTCCCCACGGGGAGTCCCACACGACGCTAGACATGAAAACCTTCGCATGGGGCATCATCAAGAGAGAGGTCGTCGCGGCAAGTGGGTGCAGTAAAGTGCCAATATTGCGCCCGGGCCCTCGTGAACGCAACCGATCTTTACTCAAAGTAGGGTACCTGGTTATTGTCATCTATACTAAGATATTACAACCGGCGCACTCTCATTCAGGAGCTCAAAGCAGTGGTATCCAATAATTGTCCGAGGAAAGCCGTGTAAGGTAAGCGTCCACTGGTCCGTATCGCACGTATTGTACTTATCGTACGCATAGGATTTTAATCTACCTCACTGAATTCCATTGACATTACCGATATCCTATGTCTACGGTGTGGGCCAGTAAACGCAGTCTCATTAAAAATCATGTAAATAATTCAAAAATCCTATGCGTGCGATGCGAACCAGTGGAGGCTTAACTTAAGTTGATAAGGTCGTCGACGGAGGGGCCTAAAAAGTTCTGTGCAGGTCTGAACGACGGGGGAAGGAAAGAGAAAGGGAAGTAAGGAAAGATACAGGATAACTTTGTCCCGCACAAGCTACGTCTTGTATAGAAACCTCCTCCCCTCGTCTCTTACGACAAGCAGGGTTTACTTCGGGATTATTCCAAACCCCGTCCCGTAGGGGAAATGGTCCAACAAATAGAAAAATAACATCAAAAATTTGTATATACCAAAAATATAAAATCAAAGTTTGCATTTTGGATCTTTAGTCTTCATCTCGAGATATACATAGAGAGCCCTGGGATAGAGATAGTTCTAATATTATTATCGTGATGGTAACGTAAAAATTTAGTTTTCGCTTGAAATTAAATACTGAACGCTCATAATCCATGGAAAGTTGACAGCCTTTGACGAGGAAACTTATACTTGAAAGCTGAGGGAAGTCTGATTCAATATAGCTTTTACCAATAAAAAATGTAGAATATATTTTAGCACGTTTACCCCTAGCCATCGCTGCAAAGATTCACTTGTATTATTTTTAAAAGAGCGCTATCTAGTTCATTCGGTTTAAAATAATATTTTAACCTGACGGGTCAGAGCTAAACGTGCCAAGCTCACACCTAACTTTGGAAGTCTGGGTTTGGAAAACAACGTTAAATATTATTAATTTTTCAATTCACTTAGATATTTAACGTGTACTTTTTGAACCGACTGATTATTTCAGCACACGAACATTTTTATAGTCGAGAGCGAAAGAGCATTCCATTTCTTCCGGGAAAGGTATTCCTACACACCTTACAGGGTTCTTTTACTAACCACAATCGACATAGGAAATATAGCTTTACTATCCCTCCGAAGGAAGTTGTCCTATAGATTTTTATTGCTCAAGAAAAATACGTCGACCCCGGCTGGGTTTGAACCCACGAACATCAGGAATATTCTTAGTAATTAATAGCAATAAGTAATAATATAATAATAATATTTGGCACCGCGTCTTACTACCCTTTCGGGTTATACGCTTTAAGTACTAATTACGATAATGGATTAGGAATTGGGAAGGTTGAATTAGAGGAAGTGAACCCGCATTTGCGTGGAGGGAGAGTGGAAAACCATTTAGGAAAAATCACCCCCAGTTCACCCGACTGTGATTCGAACCTCGATCTCTCCGTCCTCAGCAGTCGAGCTCAACACGACAAGAATAGCAATAAGAATAGTACTTTCGTAGTAAGACGCGGTGTAATAATAATAATAATAATAATAGTACTTTGCTTCATCTATTACCTATGTTTAACGAGATGTTATAAAATCTGCCCAAATCTACATATTTTGGTAATATTACTATTCATAGAAAGCTCCCTCCACTTCTGATAAAAGTTTACGAAACTAAAACAATTAGTATAAATCATTGAATATGACAGCTTCAAAGTTCACGAGATGGAGTGTACGAAAAAAAAGGTTGATAGAAAAATGTTCCCTTCCCACTTACGAGGATTGAGTTTCGAGATAATCGCACGCGCACTTCGATTAATAAAAATGCGTTGTTTGCACTCGACTCAATCCTGTGTTTACGAACACTGCAATGATTGAAAAGGTTGGCACAATACGCTAATTGAATCGCATTGCACCCCCAACCCCTATACCCTCGCTGCTCCCTCTCTCTGGGACACAATAGCCCGGTAAAAGTCTGGGCGGTATTATTGGAGGAGAGGGAGGAATATAAATCGATATAATAGTCAATCTTTTGAAATTAGTATTTGAGTCGGTCAATGCGCGTCCACAGATATATTTCAAATATTTTTTTAAGCACCGCATCTTACCACCCTTTCAGCTTGTACGCTTATGTACTAACTAGATAGCTGTTGCCCGCGGCTTTGCTCGCGTGGAAGTTGATTATATACAAATACGAAAATATACATATGTATTTACAGATTAATTTAAAATATTACGTTACGTTGATGACCATAACTTGACCTCAGATCAAAAATAATGCAAGTCCGATACAAACTTTCACCCCCTTTTTCATCCCTTATTAAATAAAATTTCCAAAATTCCTGAAACACGTATTTATTTGTTTTACGTCAATAACCGAAATACAAAATTTTGTTTATGTAACTTTCAAAATGACGGACTTTCATACATATTATCATACATATTATCATCCCCTATTTTGACCCCTTTGGGGTGGAATTTTCTAAAATCCTTTCTTAGTGGGTGCCTACATAACAAAATGAATATACAGTCCGAATTTCATGCTTGTAGCCTTGATAGTTTGCGCTCGGCGATGATGAATCAGTCAGTCAGTCAGTCAGTCAGTCAATCAATCAGGACATGTTATTTTATAAGTATAGATTACGCTAGTGGTTTTAGGGATTAGGAAGGATATATTAATAGAAAGCATTTGCGTGGAGGTAGAGTGGAAAACCATTTTGTAAAAACCTTCAGTACACCCGACCGAGATTTGAACCTCAATCTCCCTGCATCCAGCCTACTGCAATAGTAGACGTGTTAGATCATGCGGCCACCGAAGCGGGTAAATACATTTTGATAATTGGGATGTGGACACAGGAATCGAACACGATACTTTTGGTTTATGGTACGAATACGCTTACCAATAAACTGTCTAGGATTGCGCTGTGGTCAGGTTAATACATCACTTATTAATGTAAGGTTGGAACAGCAGTGTTTTCTGTGGACTAAGCCCAAAGTTAGTGGGTTCGATTCCCTTGTCGAGGTGTCATTTTTAAAACACATTTTGAACAATATGTTGATTGCTGGTGACGGGGTTTTGAATCCCGATCAGGTATAATGAGGGTGGGTTTTTTTTCCCTAAAGGTTTTTTTTACTCTATCTCCACGCAAGTTCTGGTACATTTCCTATAAATATCAACCTTCCTCATCCTTGTTTCATTATAGTTAATAATATGTGTGCGTGTAAATTGAACGTGAGACTCTGTGATAAAAACAAACAAAAAATATTTTGTAAACACACATGACTCGTAGTTTCAACAAAGTCGCACGGGTGTGCGCAACAACTGAGGCGCCAGTCTCATATGATATAGTTTGCCGGTGTCTTGGAGGTCAGGGTTCAAATCGCGACCGGGTGTACTGAGGGGACATATACTAAACGGCTTCTTGCGTTCACTCCACTCGATACGAGTAAATCTCTAAATTTCTATCTCTGCCATCCCTATCTATTTGTGTAAGTATGAGTCTAGACCGAATAGGAAGTGAGATGCGATGTACTTATTAATTTCAATAGGTTATGTTCAAACGCGACACCTGTACGAATAATTTGTACATATCAGTAGCACCAAAAGCTGACCACGGATCGTTTGTATCTGACGTACTCAATGATTTACCAAAGAGATCTTAAAACAATCATGTATTACAGGATAACCCGTTGATTAATAAATTGTTCGACACAATCGTAAATACTTTCTCATTTCACCTGGAATACTTTGTGATAGAATTTTCTAAAATTACTCAGCAGTAAGCTACCCTAATTTTTTTTTTTACTTTGTTTTAGTAACTCTAGTAACTTTAACACTTCTTATTTATCATGTATAACACCTCCCAGATAAACAGTTTGAACAAAAAACGTTAAAGTCATTTTCGAAAAATAATTAATCAGTTTACTACTCTTAACATAATTGTAAGATACAATTTGCGGGGAATGGGGTTAAGGGGTGTTAAATAAAAATATTAGCTTAATAAGACAAAAACATATAATTATTAAGTGTTTGAACCAAATCTATCAAACCATTTCATTTCGGCTGTTACCCTAGAGACAGATATAATTAAAAGATTCTCTTTTTTGGGTTGGTGAGAGGAGGGGAGAGGGGTAAAAATATTGGCGTGCTAAGACAATGGCCTTGTCCTGTCCTATATAAATTTACAACTTATATTTGAACACTATAACAATGTCTAAATTTTATTTTACAGAATACTATTCGGGGGCCATGAAAAAGCTACTATAATTAATAAATCACTCATGTGCATTTTTATTTGTTCCCTACCAAAAAAGGCCAGTTAAGACCAAAGTTCAACATAACTTAAAGAAATTCACCAAAATATATTTAAAAATAAGTGTAATTTGATCTTTGATCCTGGATAGCTATTCCAAGTTTGTTCTGGAATATTAGTGAACTTTTCCCACCTTGAAGGTCAACGATAAAAAAAAATCGCATATAGAGCAATAATTAATTAGATGCATCTCCTCCTAACTTAAAATGTCCTTTTAAGTATGCATTATGTAAAATGTGGATGCTATAAGAGCCTATATATCAAGAAGTTTCTTGTGACGAACAAGACTTAATTCTGCATTCATTAGCCGTAGTACCTTTACGTTCACATTGGGGTCATCACTCCCAAGAATTAATAGCTTATAAAGATAAATATTTCCTTTGTCTAATACACTTTTTGTCTTTTCAATCATATCGTCTGCCAATAAAATAAAAAGCGTTTCAAAGTGATGTTTGACAAGCTTGTTTTGACTGTTTGACCAATATTGTATAGCAGTCTGCAACTCTATTTTTACCTCTCGCATTGGTTGTTTACTCGTAGCAAAGTGTGTAAAACACAATTTTCATATAAGTTAACAGCCTGTTGTTTGGAAAAAAAAAAAAGGCTCAAGTGCTTCTGTCAAAATATAATTTACCTCGGTTCGTCTTAGAGAAAAACCTTGAGGATCAGCTTCCAGGAACATAGCTTCAAACACGTCTTTGATTCCATTTGTTGAAGCTGCTGATTAATTACTTGCCACACTTTTTAATATCCATATGAGCTCAGTATCTTTGACACTGAATGGTCTTATTGTAGGAAGTGTTACATTGCTTGAGGAAGACGATGAAGTATTAGACACTGTAGTGAGACGTAGCTGTCGAGATTCTAGTTTTATTTGACATCCCTCTTAATGTTTCAAGGAGTTTGCATGTTGTAATACAGCTTGAAAGCCCTTACTTTCAATATGTACAGTACTGGCATACACTTTACAAAATAGTTCACTTTCACTATATTTTTGGCCCCATTCTGATACATAGTATCCTTTTACCACCATTCTTGAGTAACCAGTAATTTCTAAATGTACACTTTCCGGTAGTTCAGCTATATACAATTAAAATAATATTCCTGGCACCACAAACACTTATTCGCTCAAAACCCTTCTTCTGTTGAAAACTAAATCCTGAAAATAAAAATGCTACATTAATATTATTATTATTATTATTAGCACCGCGTCTTACTACCCGTTCGGGTTATACGCACTTACGCTAATGTGTAATGGTAAGGTGATTGAATTAGATAAATCTGTGCCGGGACCGAGGATTGAACCCCGGCCGCCAGCACAGAAGTCCGACACCTTACCCCTAGACCGCCAGGTCACCGCTACATTAATACATCCCGTGATCATTTCAAAACAAAAACTTGGTTGTAATTTTTTTTTTAAACATCATAAATAAACTTAAATAATAGTAACATTATTTTTTTAGCACTGCGTCTTACAACCCATTAGGGTTATACGCTTATGTACTCATTATAATAATGTGTCAGGGATGAGGAAGGTTGAATTTTTAGGTGCACCCAAATTTGCATGACGAGAGATAGTGGAAAACCATTTAGTAAAAAAAACACCATCAGTGCACCCAACCGGGATCAAACTACAATCTCCCCGGTCCTAGGTAGTCTAAGCTATTGTGAGAATAGCGCCTTAGTCCATGCAGTCACTAAAGCAATAAGCAGTAATGTAGTATCGAGCAAAGCCATTAGTAGGCTCTAGGTTTTTAAGAAAACTCCTCAGTTTCTCATAATTGAGATTCACTTTAAATGATGGTAGCAAAAAACAACAAAAACTAATTTTATACTTACATTCATTGTTTCTGAATAAGATTACTAAAGGATGATCTTTCTTCTTGTTAACTCTCATACTGTTAGGTAAGTGAGCCTAATAGATTTGTTTGGAAAAGTGAATAAAAAAATGTGACTAAAATTGACTTACAAAAAAAGAAGTAATTATAGTGAAAAAAAGTGACCCACTAACATTACTGTAAATTATGTTTTTATATCTTCCTTCCATGCAAATGCGGGTACACTTCTAAATTCAACCTTCCTAATCACTAACACATTAGTGTAACTAGTACTTTGGGGTATAACCCAAACGGGCGATAAGGCGGTGGGTATAAATACAAATATTATTTTGTGAATTGCTAGGTTATCCAAGCAAATTATGCTATCTACTCTCGTCAAATGCGCAAATCAAGCTTTAACTAGGGTAATAGGGTTAGGGACGATAAAAAAAAAACCTATAAACTAGAAGGTAAAACTGTGTTTTGAAGTAATGTCAATTGCAATTAATATAGTCTATACATTGCTTAGCTCTGTACATAATCGAAGATTGTCTAATACTAAATTATCTGAAACGTGTGATTAATCGAATTTAAAAACTATAATTTTTTTACTGACAAGTCAGATAAGTGGCAAAATAGTGGGTCGAACCTTGTAAGATAAAGCTTGCTACCTTTCAAGGTAAAGGAAGTGTAAATGACAACAAATCTCCATTTTATTAATTAGATAGTTTTTATTATCTTAGGTATGTAAGCCTAGCAGAGCTAAGAAAATCAGTAAAAACAGATTTTTAAAATATGATACCCAAGCACCACACATACTTTCTCTTACCTTTATCTTGAAATAGATACATAACTCGTAATATTTGTGAAATAAAATAATATACATTGTTATTGAAACACTTCACCAAACAGTATACATGCAAAAATATACATTGTTACAGAAACATTGAGAAAAGCGGAACATATCTCCCCACCAAAGAGCATAATAATCAATTTCAATGCGGTAAATGAATTATTTCAAAGTGCTCCATAAATAACATATGTAGCCACTAAATATATATGAAATTATTAGTTTTATAATGATAAGTTATTTCGTATCTCAAATAATTGCAGATATGATCGAAATTGTAAATTTCTGTTTATGTAAAGTACCTTAAAAGTCATTTTCGAGTGAAAATGAAAATTAGCATTCGTTTATAATGTTAAAACATGTCTGGATACACAGTTTAATCAAAATCGTTCGAGCGAATTTTGAAGAAACCTACTTTTTCTCTTTTTGCACTTCAGTAAATTACTCTTAATTTTAGGGTTAGATGTCTAATTTCAAAACCTCTTCGGGGGAATAGTATTTAAATCCAAGATAATAAGTTTGAGCCCGATCGGTAAAACAGTTTCGGCTTTAGGTCGAGATACAGACAAACGGCAGCGTGAAAACCACCGTTTCGATTTCAGGGGGTCATGAAACGTCGACTTTTATCAAAACCTCGAGTTCGATTATATTTGATCCTCACAATATTTATTGTGAGTGGGGTATTGAGCAAACTGTCCCTTCAAGGGGCCCACACACCTCCAGTTTATCGGAACGTAAAACTGTCCGAATAACAACGAAAAACTAAACTGAATATTGTCCATCAGTTTTTGTGTCAGTTCTGGCGAATTTCTTCAGGGTAAGTTCCAGACAATTTGGAGTCATTCACTTTTTTTAAAACATTTTTCTAAACGTAGAACAAAGTTTATTAATTTTTTAACAATACTTTCTCTAGTCCTGTCAGGTTCAATTAGTCGCAATTTTTCAATGAGGCTATCATACGCGTCGGCCTTGCTCACTGTTGGAGTAAAACAGATTTTCGATGTCCCGCAGCTCAGGCGACGAACGGTAGGCCTCTATGAAAGATAAGAGTTGCCTCTTTTTTTTTGTAAGTTGGGGTCTTTCCACGATGGGGAATAAATGATAACTGATAGATCCTTGCGATAACCTGTGTGAACTACCTAGTTCTAGTATGAAAAGAGGACCCGTTTGGTCAGATCTAGTACCTGCATTATTATCCGTAAAAACTGCGCAGTTTACTCAGTTTATTGCCCAGACATGACGTCACACGTGAAAATCGTTCCAGTCCTGACTGTGTATCTAAAAAACATAGACAACTTTGTTTGGCAGGAAACTTTGTTCCGTGTCTCTCTCCATGCTCATTTCCTCCATGGCAGGGTGTATTCCGCAGTTCCNTACAGTGTTCCCCTGTGTAGTGTTTACCAATGGGTTTATTGTTCTTGTACTCCTCCCCTATGACCTCAAACCCTCGATGGATAATCGTTAGGGAAAACAAGTGCTTCCAGTACAGACCTCTCAACGCGCCTTATGAGCACAATCTTCCTCAGAACGCACATAAACTACCAGCAAGCTAGACACATTTTGTCTGGTTCAGAACAGCTCACTCTTGAGTTTACTGGTACACTCTGCTCCCTCTATTTAAAAAAATTATGCTTAGTACTTCATGTATTTTATTTAGCACCGCGTCTTACTACCCGTTCGGATTAATCCCATGTACTAATGATATTATTTTAGGATTAGGAAGATTATATTAATAATAAATGTTCCCGAATTTGCGTGGAGGGAGAGTGAAAAACCGTTTAGTATAAATCACCATCAGTACACCCGATCGAGATTCGAACCATGATCTCAACGTCATCAGAAGTATAGTTTAATGCAAGAGTAGTGGGTTAGACCACGCGGCCATTGAAGCGGTTAGACTTTGAATTATGTTAAGTTATTATTGCTACAACAGTCTTTAAGATTTTTCCTTGGATTAGAAGTTTATATTTTTTCTTGGTGGCAAAATTAAATAGATAAAATGAAAATTACGTTCAATAGAACATTATATTAACAAAGAATAACAGATTTTCTCGTCGTTTAAGACGTCGTTCTCGCAATAAACGTAAATCAAAAATAGCCCTACATATGTCATTCGACTCATGACAAAGAATGTCTCTACCTAATCTTGTCGAAAATGATCCACACATTAAATCGTTAACTGCGGAAAAATAGACATGCAAAATGTCAAACGGTCGAATTAAAACAGAATCTTGCTGCACTCGAACATTTATCATAGATTGCTTTCAAACTAGACCGCTCGCAATTATTAGGGTCCAACCGATGTGTCACGACTGTTTTGATGGATTGAAAATATACTTCATTATTTTTACGATCGTGGTTGATCATAGTGGAGAACAGGTCTACAAAACCAACTTTAAATTAATCAGTGCCAGTGACCACACGGTCTAAGGCGTCAAGACGCAATAGTCAAGCTGGTTTTCCAAACATAATTTATTACTTTACAAAGGGGATTGGAGAACCAAACTAACGCGAGTGCATTTCCTTTCTCTAAGTTACCCTACCAATCCCCATGCCATAAAATAAAGTTATTTATCATCTTGGCGTTTAATGTAATAATGAACAAACAACTAGAGATTGTAAAAAAAAAAAGTTTTTTTTTTTACAATTCGAATAATCAAGACTAGAGAGGTTTAAAGGTAAAAAAACCTATTTTTTTAGAGCTAAGTACAATCAGTTAGGCATATGATATAAATACTGAAATAGAAATAAAAAATTATAATCATCACTAGCTTATATGGTCATGGTGTATAGTATTAACCTCACGGCCCGATGTTCGTGGGTTCAAACCCAACCGGAGTCTACGGACTTTTCTTGAGCGATAGAAATCCTTAGTGCAACTTCCTTCGTAGTAAAATTAAAGTCGTCGGTCCCATGTCAATTATGTCATGTAAAATAACCCTGTAAGGTATGTGAAAATACCTTTCTCGGCAAAATTTGATAGGCTCTTTCACTCTCGTTAATAGAAATTCTCGTTTTCTTATATAATCATTTGGTTCAGAACATTCCTGTTAAATATCACAAATAACTAACTAATCTATAAACATTGTTGTGTGCACATTTGTTTATTTAGTATATTTTAAATCCCCACTTATATAATATAAGCTCAAAACTTTATTCAAAATTCTTTAAAATATTCGTTTTCAAAAGTTTGTGTATATATATATATATATACACATATATACTTTTTTAAATGTACATATACATTACATACACAGTATATCCTGTAAGATGTATATAGCAACTACCCAGCGGATTTTAGGTAAAAACTTTTTCATTTGCTCAGTAGATAATTAATATGTACAGGAAATTGTATATATCAGTTTCGTGGATATTTACATCTAAATACTTGCGTATAACCCGAACGGGTAGTAAGATGCGGTGCTAATAATAATAATAATAATAATAATAATAATAATAATAATAATACACCTAAATATCTTGATTTTCTAGTGCTTGAAATGCCTATTTTGATGTTTGCGCTTATTCGAGTCTATTTTACACAGAAAACCTAACATTTGCCTTTTTTTTTAAATATAAAAATGGTATAAAAAGTGTATATGACAATTATAGTACCAAACAGACTGTACCGCAACTAGTTGAGGTGAGTGAGTGCATTTATAAGTTATTTAGTTTAAAAAATTGCCATTATGGATGTAACTATGTAAATATAATGCTTGTATAGTTTACCTTACTGTTATTCTTAGATGCGTTAAAAATAAATGATACTGTGCACTGCAGACTTTCTCTTTCTTTTATTTTAAAATAGAGACACTTACTAAAAATTAGTAAAATTGTAAAACGAAGTAATATACACTGTCAAAAAAAGAGCATAGATGTAATAATATATCATGTAAAGATGGCGACAGACTTGTAACAGAACAGAAGAGAACATTGTAACATAACACGAGCAATCGCAAGTTAGTACAGTATAACTAGTGACACAGTCCAAGTCGCGCGTTTCACTCTGCTCCCTGATGAGTTCCGATAGAATGAAACCTTAACGATCGACTTTCTTCAAGAGGCAACCTTTACCTCTTTGTCCAATGGCAGCAATGTAAAGTGTGAACTGTGTTCTTCTTTTCATTGTAAAAACCATCTTGTGTGAGTTTATTTTATGTTTTTATCCACCTTACCACCTTCTTCCAAATATAATACAATTACCTCAAAAAGCAAAAAATAGGTTTTTCTTAAAGAGATACATTATTATATATTATATTTTCTGTAAGTCAATCCAATATTATTGTTTACTCACTCCCATTGGCGTAAGCCCATTGTTTTAAAATAAAGTATTTTTTCGAAAGTGAAATAAAGTATTCTCTTTATTTCTGGAGTCTAAGATTATTTGGAACTCTCTTTAAGATTAGAGTTTCATTAAAATTAAAGCAGAAATGAACGGAATGCAGGGTTTACTTTCAATTTTCAGTGTTTTTACTAGTTTTTTATGACATATTTTGTGTTTTATAAAGCCTAATTAACTCACTCAAAGATACTATTTTAGGCACCTAAAACTTTAAACTTTTTAGGACTTGAAAATCCGTGGCATAGTAATAACTAAGTTACCTTGACAAGCTAACGAAGTTCACTTAAAATATGTATATTTATTTAAGATATTTAATTTGCCCTTTCTGAATCTACTCATTTTATCAGCACATGAAAACTAACTTAAATTTAGAACACACAATACTCAGCCCGCCGGCCGTTAACACATTACTGTGAAAGGGGAAACCCCAATTCCCATGCTGGGAATCGAACCCTTAGCTAATATCCAGACATACTACCAACTGAGCTAAGGTCTCGGCCATTATCAATATTATATATCATTAATTCTTACCAAACTGGCTTGAACTGTTCTTCCGGCGAGAAGATGACTTTGATGAGCTTTCAAAATATGTTATCTTCGTACACTCCCACTTACACTCCAAATACTGTGTGTGGTACGTCACATCGCGGATAGTAATTGCATATTAGGGACTATCCATGTCAGACTCTTGAGCGCATTCGTACCACCAAAACCCTCTCTCTTATTACTTTTACGAGCGGCGAGTGCCTTAAAGCCGCAAGTCAATAACTCAACATTTCACGTGCTTACAATTTAAATGTACCGCGATGTTGTACGATTTTATTGCTCCCTGTCCAAACATCGCTTGGACCACCTGTGTTAATACTCATCTGGTGGTTTGGGCCTAGAAAAAAAGTCTGCAATCTCCACTATGCTCAATTTTACAATAGAGACCAAACACATTTTGAGGCGCTAAATAAGTGGTAATGCTGGTGGAAATAGCCCTTAAATAATCTTAAGCTTCTTAAAATGAGTTTTCCAAAAGATTTTGATTGTGTCTTAATTAGATCGCTAGACATATAGCAATTAATTTGGAGATTGCTGTATCTGCTTCCATGTTTGGGAGTTTGATGCTTTTCCTTCTAAAGCCATTGGAGATTGCTGGCTTTGCATAAAATATTTCCTATTTTGTTTTAAAACATTAATTTTTGACCCAATCTTTTTTTTTTCTCGTGTATAGTCAAATTTTGTATTCTATGCTTTCGGTTGGTAGTACCTCCACTTATTATTTCTTATAATGTAATTTGTATTGAGGATTAATTAATTTAATAGTACTATTAATATAGCTCAAAATGAAATACATTTTATTTTAAAAAAAACTTTATGGTAATAATGTCAGTTAGATTGATTGTTTATAAATCTGGTCTAGAATATTTAAATAAATTTCGTGTTTACTCACTAAACTGAAATGACTAAACCTAATTATTCTTCATTCAAATCTAAAAGCTATAAATCTTAACTAATTTTACATTATAAAAGAAGTTAAAAGAAATAATTAGCATACTCGTATAGGCATGAATAACATCCTTGTGTCCTTATTGCCTTAGACAGTTGTCGGCATCTGTGCCGACGCCGGTGAGCCCTCTCTTCCTTACCGGCGGTCCTATCTTCTGGCATCTTACGTGTCAAAACTGCGTTGTATGCCATAACATGTTTCCGGTCACTCTGTGTTTCGTCCCCCTAACCGTGTCTTGTATGAAACCAAATGGCGTAGTACAAGGTCGGTTGGGATAAGAATGCTATCGGTTTTCGACACGTGTGGTATAGTCCTGCCAAAGGCTATCTCCACATCCTCAGGTCGAGTTTCTCGCTGGAAGATACGCTTACCTCAATGCCATTTTGATCTTGCCAAGTTTCCTAAAGAGACCGCCTTAAACTTTTGTAATGTTATTGATTTGCCCCTAAAGAATATGTGAGAGCATTGACAATAATATCGTCCTAATTTTATAAACGTATCTTATTTCATTTAAATTATAATCTGTTACATGGCGCTTGAAGCACTTCTTCTTCTAAGAAGGTACACGCTACTGTAAGTGACGTCAGAACGCATCACGTTAGTCAAGTCAAGTTGACAATATAGGATTTTTAAATAATAACTTCCTATTCTGGAAAGTTCGAATAGAGATTTTAAAAAGTAACTTGAGTCAGTTTCCGGCTCTCGAAGCTTCTAGTGACACCGAGATGTTTTTTGTCTTGTATTTTAATTTTTTATAACACGACCTTCTCGAAGTTTCCATGAGCAATGGATATATACAAATAATGGTGCAATGAAAGGGCACTAGGAGTCCAGTCCTTGAAGTAATCGGACTGCAGCTCCTGTCCGCGATCCCTACGATCGTGCAATAGGCCGCGTATATATTTCGTCGACGACATGATCTATTTTCTCTAGAAATAAACCGAGATTTAGAAATAAAAGCATGTCAACATAATAAGTGTGTATTAATTATACAATATTCCAATCACCAATAACTCTTTAATTGGCGCTCGATCACGGGACTATAAATACCAATTATATCACCACATCAAAATACCGGACCGCTTTAATTAGTGCTCGACCACGGGGCAATTATCAGCTAATTAAACAGTATAACTTCAATCGACGCCCAACGCGACGAACCAGATCCATAATTCATCGATCGACGCGGAGAAAGACGTCCAAAACACCAAAATTGGCGCCCATCGCGGTGCGAGAAAAAGCATAACGTCATAATTGGCGCACAACGTGGGGCAGTAATATTTCTATAATTTCATACTTTTTAAATAAGAGGACCTTTAATGAGCTTCTCTCGACTCGCCTTCAGGGATTTAAGCGCATCTACACTGATGGTTCTAAATCTGGAGCTTCCGTAGGATGTGCTTTTGTTGTGGAAGGATTCAATTTTAAATCAGGTCTACCTGAAGAAAATAGTGTTTTTATTTCTGAATTGTACACCATTTTAAAAATTTTGTCTTTTGTATACCATAATTGTCACCGTTCTGTTCTCACCTTAAGAGATTCCATGAGCGCTCTGTTGGCACTGTTCACTTTGTACTCCTTGTACAGATGATACACGAACAAATTATAGAAGAGAGGAGGTCATCGTGACGAAACTCCACGTCGTGCATTTATTCCTAATCCATGTTTTTTTTATAAAGAGGGGATCCACCTCCAGTGTGTGAACTTTGTGATGCTCCCCTTAATGTGCACCACATTTTGGTGGACTGTCGTAAGTATGCCATCATTCGCCTGGCTCTTAATTTTAAAGGTGACCTTCGTTTTTATTACGTGACAGTGTGGAAGATGTTAATTGTTTATTCCATTTTATACACCGGTCGAATCTTTTAAATGCCTTTTGAGCCACTTCTATAAACTGGTTCATTTGGCCGCTAAACTCCGTCAAGATTTGCAAGTCCGAACATGGGAACCTTATTACGCTCCCGAAAATCGTTGGCCGGGCGTTGAGTGCATTCAATTTCCCGTAATATTATGAGACAGGGGACATCGACATGAAAATAATATTTTTTTAATATTATCAAACTAGGTTGTTTTTTTTTGCCCCGACTCGAGGCCCATATTTCCTATAGTACCCAAAGCAGGGCTATACCGCGTGCACTGTGCCTTGCCAGAAAAGGCATATTTTTACGTCCTCGGCACGACACCTTTCTGTCAAGGAAATGCAAAAGACGGATCCCAGAGAAACTTGGGCTCTTTGTGTTTTATTATCACATACAAAATTAACTTTGAGACATGGTCAACAATCTCAAGACCGAATAAATTATACAATGAGGTTATAAAAAAATCCATGTTAGAACAAACAATAAAAAGTATTGTACACAGTAAGGCCAACTGACCAACACAAAATAAACACTCAGCTGAGTTAGGCGCTACTATACAACTTATTAAACATGCCTTCTTTTTTTTTTTTTCAAATACAGATTCACAAGTCAAGGCGTTTTGGTGGGTGGACAATTCTACCAGACCTTGTAACAATATTCGGCAGACTAGTTCCTAGAGGCACAGTATTCATTTCTGAATTAGGAGACTGAGAAGTTGAGGCTATTATGTCTTCTGGCTTGTTATTAGGAGAGGATGGTGGTGTTACCCTTAATCCTTCAAGTTCACTCATATCATCACCAAAGCTCCTCACCCTATCATGAGCTTCACAGGAAATGTCATTACCAGAGTGCCGAGGCCTAATATGAAGTGAATTTCGTCTATAAAGTTTTCCTTTTATACACACCAGATATTATCTGTTTTTTAATATCTTAACCACACTGCCCTCTTCCCACAATCGAAGTTTGTTGTTCCAAATAAAGACATACTGCACAGGGTTGGAAAAAAATTGCTCACGGAATCTAGCAGTTTTGTCATAATGTAACGATTGTCCTACTTTCGCAGTCACTGCATCATCACTAATTATTTCTGGCTTCAAGCGGCAATCCTGTATAGGCAGTCTAGAATTGAGGTTGCGACTTTGAAGAAGCTGAGCAGGTGAGTATGGGAGCCCTGCCACAGGGCTATTTCTATAATCCAAAAGAAAAAGTGAAAAGTCTCCACGGTCATATTGCGCCTTTTTTAACATCAATTTGACAATTCCAACCGCTTTCTCAGTCAAACCATTGCTGCGGGGATAGTGAGGACTGGAGGTTACTAATTCAATATTCCATGATTGAGCAAATACTTTGAATTCATATGAGTCAAAATGTTGGTTGTCAGACATGAATTGTTTGGGAATCCCAAAACGTACAAAGATTGGTTTGAGCTTACTTATAGCAGTGGAAGCAGACTTACTCGGGACCTTCTCAGCCTCAATCCACCGCGAATGGTAGTCCACAATAACTAGATAGCTGTCGCCATTATAATCCGCAAAATCAGCAGCAATTTTAACCAAGGGTAGATCAGGGATGTCATGAGGTTGCAGCGGGTCCTTTATTTTAGACCGTTGAAATTGATTGCATGTTGGGCACGCAAGTATAAATTTTTTCAAATCAGAGTTGATTCCTGGCCAATAGAAGCTGCGAGATGTTTGAGCCTTGACTTTTTCAAAACTGAGGTGAGTTGCATGAAGGATCTCAAGGGTGAAGCGCCTTAGTTTAAATGGAACTAATAGACGCTCGTCATAGTAAAGAAGCCCATCATGGACTGTGATGTCTTTTCTGAGGGAAAAATAGTGATTCAGCTCTGAGCAATCAGAAGACAATGACTTAGGCCAACCTTTAATGTAATAATTAAATACTTTGCTCAAAACAGAGTCCACAACTGTATTTTTCTTGTACTTTGCAAGTAAGGATGGTTGAACATCGGAGGTTATACCTATAACATGTACTATGTCATACATACTTTCATCTACAGATGAAGGAATAATTTTACAATTTCGGGATAACAAATCCGCTATATGCATGTATTTGCCTGCTAAATACTTGAGTGTGAATGAATAGGGCAATAGTTTCAGCCTAAGGCGGCGGAGGCGATTATTGGTAATTTTACCAATGGCTTTTACAATGATGGAAGTGAGTGGCTGATGATCTGAATGAACAGTTACATCTTCGTGACCATAGACGAAGTTATGGAACCTTTTGAATGCAAATGAGACAGCAAGCAACTCTTTTTCCACCTGAGCATAATTTTGTTCAGTGGTGGTAAGCGATCGTGAAGCATATAAAATGGGCTTGCCATCTTGCATTAAGGTGGCACCAAGGGCATATTGACTACTGTCAGCATGTATGTTGATGGGTTTGAAGGGGTCAAAAGGAGTCAACAAGGCATGTTGTGCTATAGACTTTTTCAAAAGCTCTAACTGTTTACTGTGGGAGGAATTCCAGGACCACTCGGAATCTTTTTTCAGAAGTTCACGGAATGGGGTGCAAATATCTGACAGGTGGGGCACAAATGGTCTTAGGTAGTTGACTGTTCCCAAAATACGCTGCAAATCCTTCCTTGAAGCAGGTACTTCTATGTCCTGAATAGCCTGAACCCTAGTGTCATCAGGACGAATTCCATCCTTATCAAATTCCAAACCCAAAAATTTAACCTTATCCACAAAGAATTGAACTTTTTCCGGGTTGAATACTATGTTGTTTTCACGAGCAGCTTGAATAACCTGTTTAACTATTTTCCATAACTCTTCCATTGTGTCTGCTCCACATAAAACATCATCAAAATATACACATACTCCCCCAATATTCCCAAAGTATTTATGAGTCATCTTTTGGAAGTACTCAGGAAGCACACTTAGTCCAAATGGGGCGCGTAAAAACCGATAACATCCAAAGGGGGTGCTGAACGTACATAGACTAGCCGATTCTTTACTTAATTTAACCTGATAAAACCCATCTTTTAGATCAAATACACAAAAATATTTTTTATTGCCCATTTTGGAACTAATCTCCTCCAGAGTCGGAATCAACACATAATCTCGGACCAAATTTTCGTTAAGATCCTTAGGATCTATGCACAGCCTTATGGCCCCTGTTTTATGTTTCTCTACAATAACTAGATTGTTTACCCATTCACCAGCTTCACAACATTCAATAATGCCACGCTGTTCAAGGTCATCTAAATGCACCTTAAGTTTACTTAACACTTTGAGGGGAACTCTGCGGGCTGGGCTGCTTTTAGGTATAGCACCTTTTTTAAATTTTAAATCAAGAACCTCTGGAAAACATCCAAGGCCATTAAAAACATCCTGGTTTGAATCCCAGAAGTTTTGAAAATCAGGTTTATTTTGAGCATTGAGAACCCCAACAAATTTTTTTGTAATGAGATTGAGATTCACACAAGATGAAAGGCTAAGTAAGGGTACGGCTTTAACTGAATTGACAATAGTAAACACCAAGCTATGTGTTTTGTTTTCATAGACAACAGGAAGACAAATTTCACCAACAGGTGCAATCTCAAAACCCCCAAAAGCTTCAATATGAGTTTTAGGAGCACTTAGCCTAGAACTATAATCGGGTCCAATGAACTCCAAAGACCTTAAAGGAAGGATGTTAACTTCTGCCCCTGTGTCTAGTTTGAAAAGTATAGGTTTGCAGTTAATTAGCAATGATATGCACCAATGACGATTGGTATTAACAGAATTTATAATTGAAAGAGAACCTATATCTGAATAACCTGAAACAGGGGGCAAAGAGTAACCATCAGTATCTTGAAATTGACAAAAATAACTACACTCACCAACATTTGAAGTCTGGTTAGCAACATTATTATCAGCGTTCATTGCTCCTAGTTCAAAAGCACTACGACCACTAGAAAAACTATTTGTGGCAACACAATTTCTGGCAAAATGGTTCATACCTCGGCATCGATTACATCGCTTATTAATTGCGGGACAAGGCCGGTTTGGACGGTCATAACCACAACGATAACACACTTTTCTAATAAACTTTTCACTAAACTTGTTTCTGGACACACCAAGATTTTCTTTGGGGTCGGGACGTAACGGTTCAGTCTGCTGTAGATTGTTCCAACTTCTTGATTGTCCTGTTTTCTGAAGGTGGCACCGATTCTGCACTTGGGAGGTTTGGGGGGTGGTTGTTTTTCTACTAACTTTAAATATATCACTCTGCGATGATCCCCCTCCATCTTCAATGGTTTTCAAGTTTTTGTCTGCTAGCTCCACTGATTTGCAATATTCTACAACTTTGTGTAGGGTAGTGTCTTCCCTAAGAAGGTGTTGTTTTATTGACTGTGAGTTCACACCCAATATTATTTGCGCACGCAGCAATTTATCCTCCTGGTCACCAAATTCACAAGGTGTGGCAAGAGCTCTGAGCTCTGCGTAGAAGTTTTCAAACGGTTCACCGACACATTGTTTCCTATTAAAAAAAAATTGAACACAAGGATGGTTTCATTCTTCTTCAGAATACAGTGAGATTTAAGAACAGACAATATGCCATTCACTGTTTCTTCTTCAGGTTTGATAGTAGTTAAGGTTTTATAGAATCGGACAGCACCTCGTCCTAATAGGTTTTTTAGCCTGGCTATTTGCACGGCCGAAGATTTTGTTCCAGTCTCCGTCGCCTCAAAATATTCTAGAACTTCTTCCTGGAATTCATCGAAATTCTTCGATAAATCCCCGGCAATATTAAGTGACTTTGGTTTATTAAACTCCATGTTGATGACTGCTTCTTTACAGGACGAGATAGTTGTATGTATCCACAAATTCGAATCACAGATAATCCACTGCAGACACTACCTACTGCGTCATGTTTTATTATCACATACAAAATTAACTTTGAGACATGGTCAACAATCTCAAGACCGAATAAATTATACAATGAGTTTATAAAATAAATCCATGTTAGAACAAACAATAAAAAGTATCGTACACAGTAAGGCCAACTGACCAACACAAAATAAACACTCAGCTGAGTTAGGCGCTACTATACAACTTATTAAACAAATTTGCAAGTTGAATACTGATTATTTTTCCACTTTTTTCGACTTGGAAAAATAATAAGAGTCCGAGATTTTTTTAAATATTTTTGGACTCTGATTATGTTTCCGACTTTTAGGACTTGAATATTTTCTGGAACTTGGATAATTTTCGACTCTGTATACTTTCTCGCGCGTATTCCGGGCCGTCGTCCGCTTGTGGCAGTTTATATCCGTTCGTGGTACTTGGATTTAAGCTTTACTAATTTGTAAATCTGCTCTGTATCCCTAGCAACGTCTTTCATACCTACCTAAACTTTTGAGATGATATTTTCTTGACTTTGTAACAATTGAAAGACAAGGAGCAGAGACGCGAGATTTTCACCCAGCGTTAACGTTTCTTCTACACGTTGTCCTTATGACGCCTAGGTGACATGGGTGGGCACTTAACTTAAACAGCAAGACCCTTGTACCGCCTTTACCGCTATGGATAGGGATTCCAGGTTTTGGTGGGTGGTACTTAGAGTTAACTTGGGGCCGGTCGACCACCCACCCACCTTCCCCCCCCACCCCCGGCTATCTCCGTATCCGCTGAGGTTAGGGAGTCCTGGTTTTGGTGGGTGGTACCTACGGATACCTTAGGACAGGACGACTACCCCACCCACCCCCTTACCCTAAGCTTCACCGTACAACTATTTCCGCTTACGCAAGTGAACATTTTTTAAAGCCCATAAAATATTTCACCGTCAATGTAGTTACCTGAAGCTATCGTCCCTGACGGCCGTGGCGATGAATATTTCAAACGAGCGATCTCTCAAAGTCTGTCGAGGCCACGGGGCACAGGTACGATGGATCCTCCAACCATACCTTTGACTACCGTCAAAATCTCGGCCTCGGTCAGACCCTCGACCGTTCGTACGCCACCATACACTGACCTTCCGACTACCGTCATACGTTTGATGTCAAGCGCCTCCGGCACGCTCTGCCCTACCGTCGGCTCTGTGACTGCCGTCAAGGTCTTGGTCTCGACCCGGACCGGCACCGGTCAGACGCAACCCCAAGACCGACCCTCAGATTCCCGTCGAGATATCGGCCTCGGTCTTATGCTAGACAGGCATCGGCCCGACGCACCCCGCGACCGACGAGGTACAGCGTATCCGGTAGCTCGAACAAGTACCGCGAAAGCTGGATATTGAAAATATTCTCCTATAATATCACCGGTGGTGTCGCACCCTCTGGCCAGCTCGGGCTCCCGTCAAAATATCAAGCCTAGGTCGTACTTTATATCTGCACGGGCCCGACGCAACCCACGACCGATACTCGGACGCCCGTATATCTCTCGGCCCTCCTTGCCAGAAAAAAAAATTCATAGTCTGTAAAAATATCACCGTCAATGTTATTTCCCGAAACTATCGTCCTTAGCGACCGTGGCGGCGACCGGCTCCGACAAGCGATATCTCAGAGTCAGTCGAGGCCACGGGACACCGTCACGACGGGCACTCCGATCGCTCCTTCGACTACCGTCAAAATATCGGCCACGGTTATACTCTTGCCCCTATGTTCGCTCCGCTACAGCTGTCAAAGATTCGGCAATTGGTCGAACGCCACCGGCGGACTTTACCCTACCGCCGGCTCTACGACTCCCGACAGCAACTCGGCCTCAATTTCGACCCGGACTGGCACCGGCCCGACGCGCCTAACAACCGAGTCCCCGACTTTCGTCGAGATATCGTCCCTCCTGGTAAGAAAAAATATTCCGAGTCCGAAAAAATGTCACTGTCAATGTAGATTCCCGACTTTATTGTCTCCCTCGGGGATGGCGGCGACACACTCAGTCGAGCGATTCCTCAGAGTCATTACGAGGCGCCCCAGGTCAGCCACCCTCGGGCCTTGGTCCCGGAAGAGACTCTCCTGGTCTTCCGCCGCGAGGTGACCTCCCTAGTCTCCTTTGTTCCTTAGTCATCGCTCAGGGCCCACTTCTTGCTCAGCCCTGGAGTCCCAGGAACAAATACCAACCGCGGGAAATCCAGGTGTACGATCGAAGGGCCCTCCATCCCCTGCGGTGTCCCAAACAGATGCGTCTCAGCCGACTTCCCTGACTTGGAAAACATTCTACAGAAAATCTACAAAAATCGCAAAGCAAGGACAGCAGATTAATTAATCAAGGAAAGCCTAATCTAATCTAGAAAGACACAATCAGTGAACTCAAATTAAACCACTACAATCAACTAAGGAGAGAATAAACAGATACCTTGTATGACTGAAACAAAGAAGAAAGGTAAAGTCCACAAATCAGAAAAATAAGCCTATTTCACAAAATTCTCAATCAAATTTAACAATTCCTACTTTAAAACCTGCTTAACAACAACCAACAACATTTATTGAAATACAAAGATCCTTAAAAACAATGGAAGCCTAACAATTAACAATTCCTTCCAAAGTGTCACGAAAATTCCAAGTCCACAATTCACAAAAACAAGTCTATCTCAAAAAATGATCGACCGATTCTAACAAATCCTGCTTTATAACGCTTCTACCACTTACCTACAATTTTAATTCAAATGTCAAAACCCTCTTAAATCAACAGGAAAAGAAATTTAAGTAAATACCTGTTTTAAGTGACTGGAACAGAAGCTCGTTTTAGTGGACTAATAATTTTTTATATCTCAAAAAATTACCAACAATTTTTAACAATTCCTGCTTTATAACACTCCTAGTAGATAGGGACAGAGGTAATCTCATTAATCCATTCATGCACTTTACTAATTAGATTACGAGGCATTTGGCTAAATCTAAATGCTTGGAAGGCACCAACTTCCACCTCTTTATCCTTTATCTTGGGCCACTAGTTGTCTCAGCCAAAAGATTGGTAGCTGTAAGACGTGAGGATCACCTACAATTTCTCCTCACTTCCGGGAAATAAAACGAGAGAAAAGTATTAAAGTCCCCTAGCGCCGGCCAACCACTGCCCGAACTCTTCTCGAAGGTGGGGTGTTGAATTAGGATGCAGCCTCCCATTTGCTGTCGGTCGACTTCAGACCGTTATCATTCTTACCCATTATTTCGCTCCACACCACCTTACTTTCTTCGTCACTTCTACCCTGCCTACCATTACTTCCTACCTCACACTCCTCACGTCTCCCAACATTCACTTTCCTTACTCTAACTCTGGCCTTTCGCCACTCCTTGCCCAGCTCCATTTCACCTATCTCGCTCCTCTCGCTATCACGCTCGTTACCCTTTCGCACATTCATCTTGGTGTAAGCAACACTGATATCGTTAATTGTCGCCATTATGAAAGATAGAAAGTGGGTTTGGGGGGCGTCTCTTACATCGAACCGCCTCCTCTGGCATGGAAGGAGTATTTGGATTTAACGGCCCCCCGCCAGCATAGTGCTCATAATCAAGGGGTATTCGACCGTACTGGGTTCTCCTGGGCGTTTCCACCCAAGAGGTCCCCTTCTGTGCAGCAGCCACATCAGGTTTCAAGGTATCTTCCACCACCCACCGTTCCCGGCAACATGGAGAGGTGGTGCACTCCTCAACCTTCGCCTCCTACTACCCCGACAACACACAGTTAAGCAAGGGACCTACACTTAATCAGGTAATGGGCCCGTCCTCCCGGTGATTCATCGGTCTGTANTTCCCGGCAACATGGAGAGGTGGTGCACTCCTCAACCTTCGCCTCCTACTACCCCGACAACACACAGTTAAGCAAGGGACCTACACTTAATCAGGTAATGGGCCCGTCCTCCCGGTGATTCATCGGTCTGTAACAACCTAGCATAGCCCTCCAGAGTTACCACCAGCATCGCTTTGCAGACCACCAGGTCGCCACGACGAGCATTCCTTACGGACCACTCGCCAAAGCTTCCCCAGAGCCGGTCCCACCAAGCGGTTTCTATGACCTCTCCCCCCAATGCGAGCTGCTACACCTGTACGAGGTACCAATTTCCATCAAACGAGCCAACCACACTCCCCTAACACCCTTTCGAGGGGGAAGTCCACTCATATCGTTAAGCCGGGAACTCTGGGACGAAACCCAGGCTCAGAGTGGACGGGATACCAGTTGTTCGGGATTAGTCACGATTGTTTTGCGGGAAGGGCTGACTCATCCCTTCCCAACCCACTGTAGCCAAGATCGCCGGGCATTGTCCGTTTTAATTTTATAGAGGGTTGACTACATCCATCCAATCACCCCTTAGGGTGGGACTTGTTGCGCCGGGTTTGGTCTGGGCTTTTTTTTTAGGTTGGGGCGACAAACTTACTTCCAACGTTCCTCTTTTATCTGGGCTTATGACCGGTTGATCCTCCCGTACTTGACTAACCGCTGGGGGGTTCTTTACAGCCTCCCCCCCAACCGCCAGTCCTTCCCAGGAGTTCAGGAAGAGTTAGGTAGATAGGGACAGAGGGAATCTCGTTAATCCATTCATGCGCGTCACTAATTAGATGGGGAGGCATTTGACTAAATCTAAACGCTTGTGCATCAACTTCCACCTCTTTATTTTAGGCTGCTAGGTGTTTCGTCTATACCATTGGTAGTTGTAGGAAGTGAGGATCACCAAAATTTCTCCTCACGCCCGAGAAATACAACGAGAGAGAAGAATTATAGACCCTTAGCGCTGCCCAATCACTGCCGGAACTCTTCTCAAGGGGGGAGGGAAGGAATTAGTAAGCGGCCTCCCATAGGATATAGGTCTTAGCCATGCAGAGCGTTTACCAGGGAAAGCCTCGTGGAGGCGCCCACTCGCAAGCGAACCGCCGCCCTCCTGGTGAAGTTCCAGGTAGGACTCTCAACGTCTCATCGTACAAAGGAAAAGGACAAACACACTAAAAATATATGCCCTGTAGAGGGTGGCATTAAAAGAAAACACAGGCTGCCCGCCAATAAGTCAGTAAGATAAATTCTCCTGAATGGAGAGATAAAATACTAAAAAGCGGATAAAAGAACTTTACCCCTGTAAAGAGGAAGTGTATTAAAACAATAAAACTCCCAAAAGAGGAGGAATAAAATATAAAACAGTAAAAGAGAAATGCACGGGACTTACAACCAAATGTAGTCAATAGGTTAAAAGTATTAAAAGAGAATGCGGGGCTTACAAACAAATATAACCAGAGAGGATAAAAAGAACAGGAATATAAAAGAATGGTAAAGGGGGTTAACAAGTTAAAAACCTGAGACGGTGCTCGCTGGTTTAAAACAGTCTTCCGTCGTAGTCCAGGAACGCATGATACATCTCTATAATGCTCCTCAGAGCGATCATGAATATCGTCTACAGCAAGCCTGTATCTGTGATCCCCAGCCTCCTTAGACACTCAATCGTGGGGAGTGGCATGTCTCCCCGCGTTCCTACTACAATAGGAAGTACTACGCCAGGGCTTATTGCATCTAACTGTGCACTCATTTAGGTAGTATGGTCTTGTACTTTTTTATATTTTCTGCCCTCCCACTCTGAAGGTAATCCCCATCTTCATGGCGGACTGTTACGTCGACCACGAAGACCCTGCCCTGGCTTTTCACGACTAGCTCAGGTTTGAGTTTCCCTTCTCGGGACAATCGATCTCTGGCTCTTTAGTGACTACCCCATCCTTCCCAGAACTCAAGACGCGGCCCTCGATCAGGTAATGGATTTCATTATGCCGCCGAATCTTCGGCGCCTTAGTATGGGTGTACTGGTCAAGAATGTGGTCCAGAGTTTACCAACTAGCCCGACACTTCCGGCACAACAGTTCGTTTTTAGGGATAGCCCTGTGCAGGCTCGACCTGTACTCTCCAGTATTCGTGCGCAACTGGAGGGCCGTAATAAACCTGCACGACTTCAATAAGGTAGGCTCCTTCAAAAAAGCATTGCCTAACTTAATCATTCTCAAGGGACTTCACTGCCCGTCCTTGTAATCTCTGGACAGCCCATATGTTCACATTTTTCTATTGCAGACTTCCTTATAATGTCTCAAGTCGGCTTAAGTATATGGGTACCTGAGCCTGGCATTTCTGGCCATCCTCTCCAGCTCAGTTTCATAGCAATTCCCCCGTTGATCGCCCCAACCAACATATCTTCCGAGTCGAGGAGCTTCAACCCGGCCCCTAGCGCTACCCTAGGGACAAGCCCCTCGAACCTCTGGCTCCACAGGCCCTCCTTTCTATTACTGCAATAGATCACCCCATCCTTGATGGACCTAGGCAGGTGCAATATCTTTTTAACACTGTTACGAATGTCATCGTCAAATTCGACTAAAATGTTTCTGGATGTAATGGCCATCACCAGTGTGTATAAGTAATGCGGGATCAAGTAGGTATTTAACAGCCTGAGTTTATATGTGGTTTGATAGGAGCTCCCTCTACTCTCCTAAGAACTTCGATCAGACTTGTCCTCATCACCCGGACATCGATGCCCAACAACAGCGAGAAACCATGCCCAGGTACCTCCGCAGTTCTCTCACCTTGACGCTATGCAGGTTGACCCCACGCACCTCAATTCTGGGGTCGAAAAGAACCCATGTCGCCTTCAGGGTTTGAATCACAAAGGCCGAGCTCTTCTGCACCGATATGCTCATTCCAAGGTCACCCAGAAAGATCACTGTCCTATCCATCAACGTTTGTCCCTTCCTCGCATCATCGGCGAAGAGGAACAGGTCGTCAGTAAAACACCATACATGAGATGTTAATGTTCTCGACCCCGTATCCAGGCATTGCCTCAGCTCCACTATGAGACCGTCTAATACCATGTTAAATATCAAAGGTGAAAGGGGGTCCCTCTGCTCCACTCATGTTCCAAACAGACCTCCACATCTTCTTTGGGATGCCTTATTGCTGTCCTGGTACTTTCGTATGCCTGCTCCACCAGCCGCACCATTACTGACAACACCCCTTGCCTCCTTAACGAGGGCCCAATGGCCTTATGGGGTACAGTGTCAAATGCCTTTGAAATTTCCAACTGTACCCCCACACCACCACCCACTGCTTTCATTAGCCTGGCTACTTCAACTAAGAGCCTGACATTGTTGAAGCAGCCCTGCTCGTCTGTAAATCCCTTCTGCTTTGGGTTAAAATTAATGACTTTCCTCAACCGCTGGTAGACCAAACCTCAGAACAGCCGGCTAATAACTGAGCTGATGGTTAATGGAACGTAGTTGGTCACCAATTTAGGATCCTTACCATACTTTAATATGAGCGTGGTCCTGTTTTCGCTCCACTTGGCCGGAATCAGCCCCTACAACAGGAACAGGTTAAATAATCCAGCTAACAAGGTATTGACCCCTTTCCCAACCAGGGCACCCCATCTGGTCTAGGGACAGAGGCCTTCTTGAGTTTAGTGACCCTCACCTTAATTTCATCCACCAAGATGGGGTCTTGTATTGGCTTCGGCTCCACGAGATTAACCTCCGGCTTCGTGCCCACAGTCCACCATATAGCTCCACAAACTCAATCCGGTCAGGATTTTTCTTGTATAGGTCCTGGGTACTCGCATAGCGATACTTCTTGATCTTTCGATGGGTAATCTTGCCCTTGCCCCTCTGCGGACTACTGTCTTCACCACCCGGTTTAGGTGCGAATAAGGGGAACATCTAATTGTAGAGACTGTCCAGTGACCCCTGTAAAGGGGGGGCAACCAACAGCTCCCTCATCGTATCCAGCAGCCTGTTAATCTCCGCTGCATACTTACACCCCTTGTCACACCCGAGCCTCCCAATTCACCTCCGGAGCTCCTCTTGCCACTCCATTATTATCAGATTTTCCGCCCGAAGATCTTCCTCCTTCCATATTTAATCGAAATTCGCCGCAACGTCTCCCAAGACCGTAGCAGCCGCCATCCTGGTGACTAGTTCACTGAGCGGTATCACGTCCACATTGCTCCAAGTGGCGTCTCTGTCTTTTTCTTGCCGCGCCATTTCAAAAAACTAAACGCCGTGGCGACAACTTCCTTCTCTTGATTTAACGCCGTTGGAGTCCCGGCCGATATCAATTTCTGGATAATGCTAGGTGTAGGGATTCCCAGAACTTCTCCCTACACCTAATAAATGTCCCATTAAATGTCCCATAGCGCCGGCCACCACTGCCGGAACAATCATGGGGGGAAATTAGCTAACGGCCTCCTGAAGGAGATGGGTCTTGGCCGTGGCTGTGAAGCGGCACACGTTACCAGAGAAAACCACGTGGAGGTGCCCATTCAATAAACGAACTGCCACCCTGCCAATGCAAAACAGGACTCGCACCGCCTCACAGGAGGGAATTGGAACGGATAAAGGAAGGAGGTGCCCAATATGGGCTAATAAAGGGGAAATAAAAGAAATTAGCTAAAATAAGAATACCAGCCCCCGCATAAAAGCGGTAAATATACGATAGGACAAGGACAATGAATAAAAATACTCACAGAGTACAATAAGCAGCCATAATAAATATATCGGCTAAGAAATAAAGACACAGAAAAATACTCTGTAAAGGGGAGTATATGAGTATAAATACATAAGCACAAGAATAAAAAGGAAAGAAACGGTGATTGCCGGATTCAGCGAATGCCCCCATCGTAATCCAAGAAAGCATGGCAGATTACGAGTGAACTCCGAAGAGCTATCAGCGATATAGTCTCAAGATCTCGGGCTGCCGTCAGTCCAATCTTCTTAAGACAACTAACCGTTGCCCATGGCATCGCCCCCGTGGTCCCGACTACAACAGGGAAAACCTCACCTTCATCCACCCCAAACTGCTCCTTCAGAGACGGAAGCAGGACCGAGTACTTCTCCACCTTCTCGGTCCTGGCCCTCTGGAGGTACTCCCCAAACTCGTGGCGGACTGTCACATCGACCACGAGGACCCTCCCCCGGCTGTTTATGACCAGGTTCGGTTTGAGTTTCCACCTATTTGGGCTGATCAACTTCGGTTCCTTAGCTATTTCTGCCGCCTCTGTCCCCTTCAACACACTATCCTCAATCAAGGTACAATTCTCATCGTGTCTCCTTATTCTGGATGGGTTTGTGTGAGTACACTGCCCTAGAATATGGGCCAGTGTCAAGGCCCTACTTATATTTACTGCATAATAAATCCATTTGAGGAATTTCTCTGTTCAAACTAGACCTTTTGCCACTACTGTACGATCTTAATTGCAGAGCTGTGATAAATCTGCAGGGCTTAAGGAGGGTAGGGTATCTCAAGAAACAGTTCCCATATACATCACCGGCGTGCGACTTAACCAAATTGCCCAAGTTAGGGGGGTGAAGTTCCCTGCGTCAGCAATCATTCTTGAACTTTAATAGATCGTGCTGATCATAAGGATATCTTATCCGTCAATTATTAGCCATAGCTTTTAAGCTGGCAACCATTACATCCCCACCATTAAGGGCCCTGATTACTGGGTCAGGGCAACTCACAAATCTCAGCCCAGTACCCAGGGCAATCCAGAGGACAAGATCCTCTAGCTTAGGCAATCCGAGGCCCCCATCAATCTTCCTAC
>CABFVZ010005037.1:0-11133 GCA_902151445.1 Timema monikensis
TTTAATAATCGGCCCACGAGTGGTGGACCATAATTTCAGGTCCAACTTCACAATTATTTTTTATTTGTCCCCCACCCTCACCCCAAATTGTTTCTACAGCACCATATGGGCTAAATAAGTCCAGTGGGAAATCTTTATTTTATTTCCCACCAGGCTTTACGTATGGAAATGTCATCGTAGCCCAGATGGAGCGCTATTCTATACACCAACTGACCCCAGTGGCTCGACCGGGGTGTTAGAACTTTATTTTATTTTCTGTCTCTTTATATTTAGCTTTTATGTCTCTATGGTTTCTCACCTACTCTTCTAGGGGTGGACGTCTTAAGTACTGTTGTATATTTTTTATGGTATATGTTGACCCGTATGGACGGGGTGGGTTTTCCCCCTATTTTCCCGCTCCTAATCTTACTGATAGCATATAATCAGCCCATCTGGGCGCCGCATGTTTTTCGAATAAAATGTATGCTCTATGTCCTACTAACTTTCGAGAGCCATTCGAGCATCGATAGTTGATTTTTCTTTCGTATTAACGAACGAAGAACGACAGAAGAGTCGTGAATGACGACAACTCTCTAAGCTCAGCGAAGAAGGCTGGCTGGAAATAGTGCAGAAGAGAGGTCTTGATAGCCAAGACTAACTAAATCAAACCGAACATTGCACGAAAACATGAAGCGAGTTCGCAGAGATAATGATAGCGTATGAGTGAAAATAATAGATATAAAGAAACATCAAACTAATGCACGATGTCTCCCGTAAATATTGTTTTATTTTTTTTGAACCAGGGCTATATTTTACAGTTAAAAGCCCCAATCTACACACATACCCATTAATAGGCATATATTAGCTATATAATTACATTATATATTAGCTTTAGTTTAAAATATGTAATTGGGTCTGTGTTAACATAAAACGTAAATATTCTTCATGGTCTCGATATTGATTATTTTCACAATCACAATACTCTCTCTTGATATGAGAAAGTAAAAATATGTTTGCAGTGTCGCTACCTCTCCTATTCCCCATGGGCAAGTTGTACGGAGAGGGAGTGTTGAAACAGTTCACCTGGAGTTCTATTGAATAGCTTGTAACCTATAGCACAAAACGTTACGTAGTTAGTTGTATTTATTGGTTAAGTCTATCAGAGTCCCGTTCTCAGGTCAGACCTTCTGTCCAACATCCTCTCTGTATGGTTACATCAGTGGTCTAACTCTACATCGAACTGGAGCAAGAGACACTACTCCCGAGATGCACTTCAGCTGCCACTGAACTAGTTCCAATATTTCTTATAGTTCGGGGAAATGTCTTTATTACAATTGTTGTTGTTAGTTCCAAAACACTGATGTTTAACTACGGTTGTATACAAATTGAGCTGATAGTAATAACATGTTTGCTGTATTATCACGGAGTGCTCTCATTTCACTGACTCACACTTAACACGAAGAAGAAGCATGAAGATAATCGTACAGAGTTGAACTTTACTCAAGCAAACTTCTAAATATTTCGACTCCCTAGCCCTAATATCAATGAGAGTTTGATAATGTGTTGTTAGAATATACCTGACCCCAACGCTTAGTGGTGTACTATAGGAAGATATCTGGATTAAACACGCAATGTTTTTTTACACTGGCTCTGAAGGTCACGAGGGTTCGAGGATATGTTGTTAGAATATACTCGACCCAAACACACAATAGTTTTTCAACTTAATTCTGAAATCTATTTATGTTTATGAGCTCTCACATAAAACCCTCTATGTTGACCAGAATTAGGATTTCAAGTCATACAATTTGAAAATCCTACCGTGCAATTGTTTTACCAATAATCTTATTTGTTCGTTTTTAGGTTTTTAATAATAGTAAGCTTAATATTATTTATTTTTCACTTCCAAACTATTTCATTCAAACCAAAAGCACAGAAACAATATGTTTTAATGCATATTAATAAATATTTGATATGAATAAAAAATTTGAGTTATTAACTCTACTAAAATAATCCTCTCGACATTCCTTTGTGCGTTTGAACCGTAGTCTATAAATATATTTGATATGACTTACCTTTGACGCTTGTGTGTCATTCATATGTAAAGAATAAATTAACATGATTAGTTTTTAAAATAGAAATTCGTGCCACCTGCTAGTGATTTTCTGTCAACAGGAAGAAGTAACACATCGTTGTTTGTAATTATTGTTGTCCTCGTGTGAGATTTTCTTGCCTGTGTTGTTGTTGATCTAATCATAGTCATCTTAGCTCTTACACACGTGATGGTATGTGCAATTTATTAGCATACACAGCATATTCACGGCAATTTGGCAAAGAAATTATAAATATTATTATACTATACTACTAATACTATAAATAAAATTAGTTAGATGATCTCCTAGAGAAAATAATATTGTTTAGTGCAAACATAGAAATCCAAATGTCTAGATATTTCCAAATATCATTTTGACAACTACCGGTTTTTGATGAAAAACTTTTCTTCTTTTGCATTCAATAAACTATGGTGTATTCATCAATATATTTTATATAAAACCATACCTATTTTGAGGGAGTTGTTTCAAATAAATCTGCCTAATTTTTTTAATTATTTGGTTATGGTCACTAGATATGTTCTAAAATTTAGGTGTATAATTTTTCAAATAATTTGATTTTAGTTCCCAAAGTTTCCACTTTTGTTTTAAATGATTTAAGCTTATTTTCAATTTCCTGAAAGTGTATTATTTGTTAGAAAGGTTTCTTTGCAGATATGTCTCAACAAATTATTCAAGTGTCATATTTTCATAAATTAGGTTGAAAATTTCCTTATCGAACGTAATTGTAGCCGGATTATGACATGAAGATCCGCTAAAGCGTCCAGCTGCTACTGTAATGGATTTACCTCATGGATCCATAGCTAATGCGTCCAGCTACTACTGTAATGGATTTACCTCATGGATCCACAGCTAAAGCGTCCAGCTGATACTGTAATGGATTTACATCATGGATCCATAGCTAAAGCGTCCAACTACTACTGTAATGGATTTACCTCATGGATCCATAGCTAATGCGTCCAGCTACTACTGTAATGGATTTACCTCGTGGATCCATAGCTAAAGCGTCCAACTACTACTGTAATAATGGATTTACCTCATGGATCCATAGCTAAAGCGTCCAACTGCTACTGTAATGGATTTACATCATGGATCCATAGCTAATGCGTCCAGCTACTACTGTAATGGATTTACCTCGTGGATCCATAGCTAAAGCGTCCAACTACTACTGTAATGGATTTACCTCATGGATCCATAGCTAAAGCGTCCAACTGCTACTGTAATGGATTTACCTCATGGATCCATAGCTAATGCGTCCAGCTACTACTGTAATGGATTTACCTCATGGATCCATAGCTAAAGCGTCCAACTTTTACCATAATGGATTTACCTCATGGATCCATAGCTAAAGGGTCCAGCTGCTACTGCAATGGATTTACCTCATGGATCCATAGCCAAAGCGTCCAGCTGCTACTGTAATGGATTTACCTAATGGATCCATAGCTAATGCGTCCAGCTACTACTGTAATGGATTTACCTCATGGATCCATAGCTAAAGGGTCCAACTGCTACTGTAATGGATTTACCTCATGGATCCACAGCTAAAGCGTCCAGCTGATACTGTAATGGATTTACTTCATGGATCCATAGCTAATGCGTCCAACTGCTACTGTAATGGATTTACTTCATGGATCCATAGCTAATGCGTCCAGATACTACTGTAATGGATTTACCTCATGGATCTATAGCTAAAGCGTCCAGCTGATACTGTAATGAATTTACTTCATGGATCCATAGCTAATGCGTCCAGCTGCTACTGTAATGGATTTACCTCATGGATCCATAGCTAATGCATCCAGCTACTACTGTAATGGATTTACCTCATGGATCTATACCTGCAAAAAGTGTAGCTTTTTACAGATGGTTTCAAATTCTACATAGTAGAATGATTTAGCCTGTTTTAATTTTGACCACGAACAAATATATTATCTTAGAGATTTATTATACTATTTTTATGGTGTCTCGACTTTAAATATGTTTTATAATATCATTCATTCATTTAGAATAAACTACACACATATATACATATATAATATTCCCAAAGAATAAATTTAGACCATGCTATTTGGCTTAACGTAACTCTATTTGACCGAGGTTGGTTTTCAATTTCCCGTTAAGTACCGTCTGATAAAAACATAAATAAGTGGACAATATATCTTTATATATATATATGAATAGTTAATATTATGTATAGAAAACTAATGAAATGTTCGACTTCTCAGACTCTGAGCAATATACCGAATGCACAGTACCATTGTGAGCCTGTAGATATTTTTCAAGACCCTGCTAAGCGTCCAACTAGCCAGATTATTAGCTACACTAGGCTCGAACCAGAATATAAATCTTAGTGTGGTTTTCTGCAATCTTTATTTAACAATAGCGAAATTAGGATCAAATTTATTTTTTAACTGTAAAATCATATTTTTCAAATTTATTTTATTTGTTCAAAATGTGGTAGAACTGCTTTAGGTTTTTTTTAATAGCTCAATTAAGTTGTATTTTTGACTATGATGCAGGATTCCTGGGCTAGGTCTTCTATGACGGGGATCTGTTTTGGGCCAACAAAAGTTAATACACAAACCTATAAATTGTAATGAAATATAACTGCCATACAAAATAATATTATCAAAATTCTCCAAATTAAAACATTTAATAAATTACAAATATTTTAGTAACATCAGAATATTTGTATTTATGTTAAGCTGCTATGCGCCACCTATTTTGATTGATTAGTTAAGTAAAGTTAGTAAAGTACTACAATAAATATTTAGAATAATTTTAACTTGAGCTGTAAAGTAGTTTTAATACATTGAATTATTCAATTTTAATAGATTATAAACTTGACGTTATTATGTATAGTTCGTCCGGGATATACACATATTTTCTTTAATATGTTTTGTATGAGGATGGTTGTATTTAGAGAAAGTGTGTGTGTACTTGTATGTAGGGAGAATGAAATACAATTTAATAAAAAAAACAAGCTCACAAAGTACAGCCTTACCTTTATATCAGTAGCAAACAAACCCAGAATATAATACATCATAGCCTGCGTGTCCACCGGTAAGAGTGTGATATAGTTTTGTTGTGTTAATCTACGAATTAATTAAGTACAACTTACTAAACCATAGCACAACGCACACAGTAAATTAATACATATATCCTACTTTTTGGTTTTACGATCCTTCGCGATTTAAATTCATACCCCGTCACTTAACTATCATATCGCAGTAATGTTTTGACAAAAAAATTATTTAGCATTAATTTGAACATCACATTATTAAAATGTTTTTATTTGTTTGTTTTAACCCCTTGGTTATCCATGTGAACCCTCCCAACATTCCGTGACCAATCTTTGTCTCAATCCTGATGCTTGTGCCAGGAGTCACCAATTTAAAATGACCCCTAAATAAATTGTCTTCCTTGAGTGTCAGCTACGTAATTATTTTTGTAACTGTTGGCATCCACAGCTCCTCTGTGACCCGAGTTTTCAACACGTTGACGGTGAGATGGATGGGCTGTAACAGGGGACAGGGGACAGGGGGGACGCACTCACTCCGTCCAATCAATCAAGCTACAAACAATAACAGCATATCTTCACAACCTAGAATCAATCAATTAAAGTAAAACCATCATTTAACGGAATGTTCATAATGTTCTGAACAATTCGTTGAATTATAACACATAATTAAATATACATACATCTTTTTTTTAGCAGAAGAAACGTATAATAATTTTAATTCATCACATTAATGAACTACCACTATAAGTGACGTTCTAGAGACTTATGTAGTTAATGTTACTAAGCTGTTAGTTAAAATTCAACTTTTTTTTATTTCCACAAAACAGTCTCGTAGTAAAAGGTATAATGTTGCTCTCCATACGTGTACGTCATATTAATTGAAGTGGAGAAGACCCGAGGTAAACAAATGGGGCGGAGGAGAGGGGAGTGAAGGGGAAACGTTCTAATGAGAGGACATACACACGTGTCTGTCTTACCAAGAGACCAAATATCCCAAGCTTTATTGCTTCCTGATGCATTCATTATTTCACGCAACCTTTGCCCCCCTACTTTATATAAATCCTCCGCCATCATTATTACCATCTAGTGTTTGTCCATAAGGTGTCGCGAACTGCAGATGAAGATGGCATTACAGGTTTGGTTGATGACAGCGTCAGTCATCGTCTCTTCTGTCCAATGCCACGGTGTTCTTCCAACGAATATGGAGAATAAGTCATCTTCAACCAGTAGAAATAAAGAGGACTTTTACAATCGTAAAACAGACTCAAATGATCACGATAATAATCCAAAATATATTGAAAAACTAGAGTCAATGGATCAAGACAACTTAAATATTGTCACTCAACGCAGTCTCGATGGTACTGTACCTATTTGGCAGAGAAGGGATAAACGTCTTAACATAATGCTGCCATACGCTCCAATAGCTCAAATTGAGCAGTTTACCTCTTCCGAAGGAATTGATTTAAATAACGATAGAAAGTTTGGAGCAAAACCAATATTTGGTGGTAACGTTTGGAATCATTTGCCAATATTTGAAGGAAGGGTCTCAAAGAAAATGCCTACGAATTCATTTGGCAGGGAAATGGTCCCCAGGGAAACGAACGATGAACCTCTTATAAACAATACTCTAAATTCAGATGGTAAAATCTCAGATGGTCCTTCATGGCAAGTTAATAATGAGAATCTTAATAATGTTCGACAAGTTAGTAATCAAGTGGATTGGTCGGCTGCAGGCAGAATCTCCAACAGAGAGTTAAATAACAACTCGTCCCGAGAAGCTATGTCGGATGTAACATCGTGCGTGAGGGGCAGTAAACTCTTCAGGGCTTTTAGAAGTTTCTTGGACACTCTGTATAGTGGACTGTTCCCGCATATCACAAATAACGTGGAAGAAGGTATGTTTACTACTTTATTATACATTTGGCACGTCTATAGCTTGGATGGACAATTACTAGTCCTGACGAACTTTGATTTTTATAGTTTGTGCCTGAAATAGTTTATTATTAGTGTTTGGGTGGTCAAACCCCTGATATTAGATGTTACTTCGCGTCTTGATACCAATGCATACTATCCGAACATTTATATGACTATAATAGGGATGAGAAAGGTAGAATCTATAAGATATGTACCAACACTTGTGTGGAAGTAGAGTTGATAAACACTTTAGGAAAAAACACCTCTGTGATTTAAAATACAGCAAACCATAATTGGTAAATCTTAATGATAATGACATCACTCTATTTCACGTGCCATAAGGGCAGTTAAGTGTTGTTATAATTAAATATAATTTAAGTTTTATTCTCTCTTATTAATAACTAAGGTTAATTATTCAAATAACTTAATGTACCTTTAGTGTTAGTGATATTATCAGTATGCAAGGGAAATTACATGGTTATAACCCTGAATAACAGAACTGGTTTACACATTTAGATTTAAATTGGAAAGTCATATTCTCCAACCAGGTGAATACTGCGGTATACATCTTTTTATAAAATCAACAAACATACATATAGTGTAAATTAATAGTGATCTAGATCTCAAGCTTAGTCACCAGAATACAGAAGATTTCCTAAGCTTTCAATTAATGAATAAATATATAAATCAAACATAAAGTGTGTTTGTCACCTTTTCTGTGGGTATGTCTGTTCTTACCGCAACAATTCCAAACTTAGTAATCTACAAATAGGAAAATTCACATACGTACTTAGGAAAGCAAAATTAACTGCACATTAAACATTTTTTTAAATTTTACATTTATAGAAATTCTGACACCTGAAACTACGTAACTAGTGTTAAATTAATTATTAATCTTCAGTGTTCAATATAGTATTAATTTGTCCCATACTTAACCTGATAGTAAAACTAAAACATAACAAATAAATACAAAGAGAATTTAAAAATTATAATGAATAGAAAACAAACCATTAGTATAATAACTAGCGCATGTGATCTTACAGATATAAAAGTAAATTAAAAATACCGGGGGTGAAATATTTTTTGTCTTTATAAATGTATAGTTTTGTAGCTAAAAACCATATATGGTCATGCAGATAAAGGAATCAATCTATCAATAAATATAAATATTAAACATAGCAATGGGGAATATCCGTCAGTCTCCCTAAGCTTTTATCTTGAGTTTCAGCTTTATATATTCATAAATGTGGAATGTATTAATAACGATGCACACTCAATCAAAGATCTCAAGCTCTCTATCTTTCTATATATAAAGAGAGGGCTGGATATCTAAATCTGAAACTCAAAACATAGACTTAGAGAGACTGGCAGATATACTCCATAGGCATTATTATAACATTTATACTTATTGAAAGACTGATTCTTTTCTCTGCATGACCATCTGTTTTTGTAGCTACAAAACTATACATTTATAAAGTTGGAAATTGACACGCGTGCTTAAAAAACTACCAATATTTCACTCATGGTATTTTTTAATTTTGTATCTGTACATATCTCATGCACTAGTTACTATAATAATGGTTTATTATCTATAGATATTTATCGCTGAAGAATAATTACAACCTTAAATTAAAATAAACTTCACAACACCGCTTACCTTACCCAAACGATGAAGGAAACTTTAAGCTAATGATCAATTTTCATAAGAAGGGCATTTTAGAAAATATAGAAAAGAAATTGGCGTCAATATGTTATTAAATTTTACTTTATTACAATTGTTACGTCATTATAATTTATAGTATAAATTAAAAATCACAACTGCAGATCATACATTCTGAAGTAGATCTAGTAGATTATTCTAGTTTTCAGATAAAAATTCTAACGTATCTTTAAAATATAAAATATGACTGTGTGTATTATTTTAGAATATATTTAATTTTGTTGTTTATAGTAAATACCTGAGTGTTTGAATTTTATATAAATTTATCTAATTTATTGGGGGACAGCCAGGGATGATGCCACCCCATTTCCAGTAAATATAGATCTATCATCTCTCCCCTCCACCCGTTATCAGTAAATATAGACCTATCATCTCTCCCCTCCACCCGTTAACAGTAAATATAGACCTATCATCTCTCCCCTCCTTCTGTTTTTCACACTCAAATATAATTTATTACAAATAATATTAAATAAGTTTGTCTCAATTATACATTACATCTTCTATGATTAAGTAATATATACAATTCTATTTTACAAATATGTTTGATAGCAATGGTTTACATTTCCCCTTCACATACGTTCTTCGACTATAGGGTTGAAACTAGCTTATAAATGGTTAAAAGTATTTTAACTAAAAAACCCATTTTGGATATTAAATGTTCAAACATTTTCTAAAGAAGTTCCCAAAATTCTCTTGGTTGACACGTTTTAAAGGGTATAAATACAACATCAATGCTTTAGTCTAAAACAGGAAATATAAAAAAGAAATAATCGACAGTGATAAATACCCCGCAAAACAAGTGTTTATTTTTTCAAGAAATTAAATAAAGATGTATTCCTTAGCAATCTAAAGTTATATTTATTTCCATACATTATTTTGGATTGATATAGATGTCATCTATATTGTACAATCTAAAATTTAAGAGTCTACAAAACTAAAAAAAAAATATATAAAAATAAATGTCAATATTTCCATTAAAAAATAAATGATGGTTTCACATTCTATATACAAAATCACATTTTTAAAATATTAAGGTGGCAGCTGGTACCTCTTCCTACTTTTATAGCTAAATAATATTATTCTCTATGTTATTCTTAAAGAGTATTTTTTGAAATCCAATTTTTACATCGATCAAAATTAGTTTTTAACGATATTAAAGAATAGACATCCAAATACAATACGAATACGAATTCAAAGGAATCTTAGATATGGCAAGTTTATCATAAGATCATTAAATTTACATGTTTTGCCTTTTAAAATAACGGTCCAAGCCGTCACTCTCATGTTAGACTGTCCTGCTGATGACAGGGTAGGAATCCCGGTCAAGTCTACTAGGGAAGATTTCCTTAAATGGTTTCCCACACTCTTCTTCCACGAGAATGCGGGTAAATTACCTCTAAAATATTTCCTTCCTCATCACTACCCCATTAGAGTAATTATCATAAATACGTATAGCCTGAGGTAGTAAGAAGCGGTGATTTAAAAAAAAAGTAATTTTACAGTACCTACAAGATGTAATTCTAAATACTGTGATATATATAGATATATATATGTATATATATTTATTTATTTATTTGTAAACTATAGTATCAAACATTTACTTGTTCTCAGTGGCGTGCCTAGAATCTAGCTTAGGTTGGTGAATGGGCTGGGCTGTTTAATTTATACAAGTTATTATTTATGTATCTTGATTCAATTGTTTTTAATGTATATGATGGTATACTTTGTAAACATTAACTTTTAAGTCGGGCTTAAATATTCAGCTTATACAATAGACACATCTTCAAGAACTATATAATGGTATTGTAACCTACAGAATAATCTCTAATATTTAAATATAATTATTTGAGGTCTTGTGGGAGAAAGAGAATCATACGAGTATGTCGTGCATCTCCCACCCTAACCCTTGTGATTACAAATGGTTGTACTATTTATTATAGATATATCTAACTAATATAACCATACCTGGGATCTGAGCTCTTGGCCCTAGTAGAATACACTTCTCCTGCCTTGCTACCATATTCAGAGGTTTATTTGGTAAAAAATATCCAACAAGTTATTATTAAGTAAAATGGTTTAATAATTTGTATGTGTAGGACTATTAGTACATTTTAAAATCAAGTTTAAAATAAGTTTTAAAAATTTGTATCCTAATCTTTAAAAATGCTACCATTGTTTTCTAACATATAATATATAAATAAAATATTAAACAAATCTATAATTCACTCATGGTTCTAGTTATGGGGGCGTATATATCAGGATGGGGCAGTTTCCCCTACTTTCTCTACCACCATTTAATTAATTCTATGTTTGTTTGGAAGTTATTTTATTGTTGTAAACATCTATATATATATATATATATATATATATATATATATATATATATATATATA
>CABFVZ010005037.1:13969-37887 GCA_902151445.1 Timema monikensis
ATATATATATATATATATATATATATATAAATTATTATCATAATTTGCATTTAAAACGTTGACTAAATCATCGAGCTACACCAACTAATATTTCAATTTCAAAATAAGTTGCTACGATAAGAACAAACAAGTTAAAAAAAATCTATGAACAAAGTATGTATAGTACAAAATAGAATGAAAAACACATATCTAACTACATTTTGTATATTTAATTATAGCTAATATAATTAAATGATTCATTATGCTCATAGCACCAAAACCAAAAGTTGCCATGAATAAAAGAAAATATATATTAGTACGAGTAATAATAATTGACAGAGGAGAAGTGTAATCAAGTTATGCTAGTTTTATTTCAATGTGAATCCATCCGCCAACATAATAGTCTTTGATTTGATTTTATCTTGGAATTTTTAATTGATTTTAGTTTATGATATATAATTATCTGGGAAAAAAGTTCTAATAACTGTAAAAAGTACAAGTTTGTAATTTACACATCTGTACCATACATACGTATTGAATAAATCATATTCGAAATTAATGGTAAGTTAATAATTATAAACAGTTGTTAGTGTAAATATACGTCATCATAACTTTTGAAAATATTATGACGTCCTAGAAAATACACTTTTCATTTACTCCTCTCACTTTCCACTCAATTTTCACTGTGAGCTAAATTAAAAAATGTATCAAACTATTGTATTTATATTCAGTCATTTAAGGATTAATTTATGAGCCCTTATTTTAATTGTTGCTATCTATGTAATTATATAGTATTTTAGCTTTAAAAAAATGAAACGTGTGTGTCTACTATAGAATAAATCAGATAATAAAAACTCAGTGCAATAAGTTAAATATCTGAGATTTGAATATTTTAATGGGGCACAATTTATCTTATTAAACACAAAACCTAAATAATTAGCAGGGTTATTCAAATATCCAAATTGTTGAGGGTGACAAGACAAATATTAACACAAATTGAACTTGAGGTCGGTGACCCCAAATGGCGGCGATAAGAGACGTCAATGTACCTGCTATCACGTCTATCTTCAACATGTAACAAGGGGAGTGAGGTGTGTATTATGACCAGTATCAAGTGGAGTGAGGTGTGTTATATGACCAGTTACAAGTGGAGTGCTGTGTGTATTATGACCAGTTACAAGTGGAGTGAGGTGTGTATTATGACCAGTAACAAGTGGAGTGAGGTGTGTATTATGACCAGTAACAAGTGGAGTGACTTGTGTATTATAACCAGTATCAAGAGGAGTGAGGTGTGTATTATAACCAGTATCAAGTGGAGTGATGTGTGTATTATGACCAGTAACAAGTGGAGTGAGGTGTGTATTATAACCAGTATCAAGTGGAGTGAGGTTGTATTATGACCATTAACAATTGGAGTGAGGTTGTATTATGACCAGTATCAAGTGGAGTGATGTGTGTATTATGACCATTAACAATTGGAGTGAGGTTGTATTATGACCAGTATCAAGTGGAGTGAGGTGTGCATTATGACCAGTAACAAGTGGAGTGAGGTGTGTATTATGACCAGTATCAAGTGGAGTGAAGTGTGCATTATGACTATTAACAATCATTGAATTTATTGTCAAGTACACATAAGGAATTGTTGACTCTTTAAAAGAGCTGGTAGCTAGCCCTGACAAGGTCAGATATTGGGGGTATGGAGGTATCTCGGCTGAGGAAGTGGCACTGTGATTGCTACGCTGCGTGTCAGAGATGCTTGTGTTGCATGTGTTGCCTACTCCCCAGGTGCATACAGTGTCAACTTTGACGTCTCGTAGAGCTGTCATTTGGTGTCACTTACCTAAGGATCATTGCGGTAAATAATTATGTCAACACCTACAACGTGTTGTTTTTTTATCTCGAGATCTAATTAATACCAAATAAATTTGTTTAGGTTTATTAATGAGCTGATTAAAACTTTCAATTTCATTATATTATACTCTATTAAAATATATACTAATAATTGCCAAAGGAAACAAACAAAATCCAATTACATTAGAAAAATATAATTTATATTAGCGTACAAAGGTATTCATTTTTGGTATGTAAGTTAAAGAGACTATAGATGGATAGATAGTTGTATAGGTTGTCAACTTAAATTAGGGCCATTTCGTTGTGTTTAACTAGCACAGTGACTCTGATCGTAGCTGTCATAATTCACAATAATAATAGTAATATTTTAAAGCTAAAATAATATATTTCCTCGTAAAAAAAATTAATTTCATTTTCTATAGGAGCTTACAGGAAAGCAAATCAAATTTTAAAATGTGGCATTAATAAATTATAGTAAAAATTAAATTTATAATCAAAATAATATATTTAATTAAATACTTAAGGTGTTTCTTATCAGTCTTGTCTAGTAATCAATTAGTTAGGCAATCTAAAGTTCCCGAAAAATTCAAAGTCCAAGAAGTCAGCCTGCCATTGAGCCATACAAACGAATTGTTCACCGTATGTTGGCAAAGATAATGCCAACTGCTGCGGATAAAGGATATCATGTGGTGAGCACAGCAAGATCTCCGACCATTGTTTTGGAGTTCTCTACTTTTTCATTCAATTAGCACTTCATCTGTCCTCACGAAGTTTAATTGACCCCATTACAGACCAAATACTTCACAGAAAATCTCTAATCAACAGTTTGTGTTCACGATGTCATAAATAAAATCTCTCAATGTTATGGAAAAGGTTGAATTGTGAAGAACGTGGACAGTGGAATGAGTGAATTGATTAGTAAATATGTCTAAATAAAATAGACTAAGCAATATCATGTATAAATTATAGTTTCATTACATTGAAGTTTCTATAAATAACATTTATTTTATGGAAATATTGACATCAATATATGGAAGTCCAGCTGCAATTAAAATAAAATTACAACTGCAGTTTTATTTTAATCGAATACATTAAATGCGTTATGAATAAAACTAATATATATCAAGAAATCAAGGCAATAATATAGTTTTACATTAAAGAAAATATTACAAAAACTGTTAATTTTGTTAGTAGTCCGAAACTCGTCAACATAATACTTTTTTAAAGCAAAAAAAATGGATACAATCAATAAAATTAAATGTGGTGATCTGAATTATTATTTTTACAATATAATAAAAATGTATATAAATAGTGAAGATTTTTAAGATGAAACAAGATTTGTTCTAGTCTTACCAATGCTTCTTTAAATATATACATATATAATATTTATTCTTGCACTCATAAAACATCAACTTGAAAATAACACTAAATATAGCTAATAGCTGCACACTGAAACTAAAGATTACCAAGATACATATACCATAAAGTTATATATTGTTATATGTGATAGAAATTTACCTTGGTTGAAAAGTTGAAAGTCTCTATTAAAATATTAAGATTTCTTCTTGTATTTACGTAAAGAAAACTTTATTCAATAGTGAATTATTTTCATAGAGATTAGCTTTTATGGGTGTACTTATCTGAAGTAATGTGGAGTTAAAAGGTTTTAAAATTTGGATGAGGACTTTTTATTGATTTTTGTCCTCTAAATTATTGTCATACACCATTTTTATCCAACCTTAGTTGGATCTTTCTGTGTTTCCCTAGAAATCTTATATCGATAAAGTTTTCTTTGACATTTAAAGCTTTTGTTCTTTACTACACATTTTAATATTTTGGCACGTTTTGCAATTTTTTACATTTTTTATCACATATACATTTTTTGCACTTTTAGTACTAGTTTTTCTGTTTGCACTATTTACCCTTTTTTCCCTTTTAACCCTTTTGTATAATTTGGCATTTTTAACCATTTTATGCTTATTATATTTATTTTATATATATAATATATATATATATATAAGACTCCTGCCTTAAATTGGTATGTTTATTTAAAACTAATATAACTGTGCTGAAACTATGTGACTGAAAGAACTGGTCTAGCTAACTTGTTGTGATGAGTTAGCTAAAATTAGGAAAGAACGCTGACAATTCATAACAGCTTGTCCCCGCTGTGTTTGGCAACTGGGTCGGATTGAACTACTTATAAAAGCTTTGGATTTAGGACTCTCGCTGCTGACTCATTAAGATATACTCAGAGGTAGTCACTCTTCCATCCATCAGGACCACACGGATTAGAACATCGGGTTGTCGGGTACTGCTGCTAGAGAGCAACCGTCGTGTCCAGGGTGCCAGGTTTGAGTCTGTAAAGGGGTTCGCGAGCGGTGTCGATCGAACCGGTAGCTAAGTATTCCTCACTAAGCCAGTTCTCTCACGAGCGCATACCTCAAAGTTTCTATATTTTTTGTAGTATCTTTTAACATTACATTTTTTTATTGAAGTGCTACTAATTAACCCAAGAACAGAGATATTGGTATAATTTATGGCCCAACCGTCTATTTGGCCACCATCCCTAACCTTCCTCCCAAGCTTTTCTCACAGATTAGGCCCACGGAAAAGGGGGCGGAGACATATATATAAGGCATCTATTTACTCCTTTCCCCACAACTACATTTTTTGACTTTGATGCCCTTTTTGCATCTTTTTGCCATTTTCACACTTTGTGACTTTTCAGCTTTCCTATCAGTTTTATCCTTTTTAAACTTTATACCCTTTTACCCTTTTTTATATTGTGTTCTTTTGGCACTTATTGTCGTCTGGCAATTCATGTGCCTTTTTAAATTGTTTTAGCCAAATCAGCCTTTTTAGTCTTTTCACTTCTATCACATTTTTGCACAATTAGCTTTTTTCTTTTTTTAACCTTTGCCCTTTTTTTCATAGTTGCACCTTTTTACAATTCTTGCACTTTTCTCTTTTTCAACCCATTTACCCCTTTAACGTCTCACCACATTCGTTCTAGTACGAGTGGACCCCCAACTTGGCTAAACTATTTCAGTATAATTCTACAGTGAGTTTGTTGAAGCAAGTTCCAGCAGCGGTCATTATTTTAGAAGAATTTGGCGTGTTCATGAGAATTAAGAATAAAAATAGGAACATGTGGTTTACTAACTGGTTGATACAAAGAAACCGACTCACATATTTAAATTTACTTAACTTTATCAGAGAGAATAGTCCTGACGACTACAAAAATTACTTCAGAATACCTTATGAGAACCTAACATATTTTCTCAGGGCTCTTGAACGATTTGTATATGGAAGCCAACATGGTTCCTTTGACTGACAAAATCACACTGTCTGCAGTGTGAATAGAAGAGCCTGGCTAGTAACCTCAACACACGTACGAGCCAATAGCGAGCCAAGCCGGACTCAGCTCGTGACATCCCATCCACGTACGAGGTTAGGTAATTAGAAACCAAACAGAGATGGGATCGTGAGCCAGACTCGTCCATACTTTACCATTTTAACCCTTTTTTGCTCTTTTTACATCTGAATAAACATAGCTAGCTAATTTTTCTTTTAACTCGTAAAGCCGATTACTTCATGCTATATAATATAAAAAGTCATATTGTGTATACAGTAGGCCTTGAGTGTACCAAGCTAGTTTTTGTAAAAAATAATCTACATTTAGCATTATTAAGCATATTTAAATTATTTTACATTAATAAGTAAACAATTTTTATTGTATTCTATTTTTATTTAATTTTAGGTCTCAAATTTTTATATAAATTAATCATTTTATCTTATTACCATATTACCTAAAATTATATAACTAAACATTATTGTTCAAACATATCTACAATACTTTAATTTTGTGCGTGCTACTATGGGGTGACATTACCGCTTTTTGGCTTCAATGTCTGATCGCTGAAACTAAACAAGGAGCCGGACCAGTATGTATTAGACTGAGGGTTGAATATGTTTATTCGAATTGTCTTCCTTCCTTAAACTAATAGTCTAATATGAGTTGACAGTAGTTGGGATGGCCACCTGTCACAGACGCTGATTGGGTGGATTTGGTCACGTGACCCCGCCTCTTCGTTCTCTGATTGGCTGTTTTTTTTCCTCCTCCTTCTCTCTGATTGACTGTTGGTTTTCCCCTCCTCTCCCGCCCCTCCTGACCCCATTTCCCCTCCCCCTACAGCCCCCTCGCCCTCAACCCTGGACATGTTGGTTCTTGATCATTAATTATTGTTAATTAATTATTGCTAATTAATTATTGTTAATTAATTAATTAATTAATTAATTGCTAGGATTGAGGTGTTGGAGTTTTTATTCATTGATTATGGCGCTGTAGTTTATTTTGGGGGGGAGAATGAGGCCACTGCACGAAACTCGCGCTATAGTTGTGGGGGTAAAATGAACATTGGTTCCTCCGTCACAAGGCTCTGTCCCGGAACAAGCATCACGAACCTCGCACCATTGCTGTCAGGGGTAAAATGAACATTGGTTTCCACCGGCACAAGGCTCTGTCCAGCACGAACCTCTCCTGACGACCGTTTGTGGTAGAGTGTGATAAATGTTTCCCCCCTGCCTTTCACTTCCCCCCTCCTGTCGCAACCCTGGATGACAGTATGGTGGGTCAACAAGTCAGGACAAGAATAGATCGTGACCTCGGCAACCTGGGTTCTCCGTGGAGCCAGTATTTCGGCCTGACAATACGAGTTGAGACAAGAATATATATGGAGGTCATTGACACGGGCAACGGGTTTTTCCTGGTGGCTCACGAGACAAGAATAGATCGGGAACTAGGTCAGTGTGTCGCAATCCTGGCACCAGTATGTCGGCCCGACAAGACGAGTTGAGACAAGAATAGATATTGAGGTCATTGACCTAGGAAACGGGTTTTACCCTGGTGCCAGGTTGGCGGGCAAACAAGACAAGTCAAGACAAGAATAGATCGTTACCCTGTTCTTCTCGTACCGTGTGACGTCAAATGAGGGAGGGAGGGGGTGGCTATAAAGAGGGGCGCCCACCTGGTTGTCTATTTATAAACGTTTTTAGAGCGGTTCAAGATGGACAAGTTACAGCAGCTGGCAAATATTGTCGACACCGTGCAGACCGTAAAATTGTGTGATCTAAACGTAGATCAAAAGTACTTGGTGGATAAATTAAAATCTGTCAATACAAAGTTCGGGAGACGCCTAAGAGCCTATTTAGACAGCGAGATTTTTGTATTTCTACCCTGTCGTTTTGGTACTCTTACAGATGAAGACGTGTGTGAGTTAAATAAAGAAAAACTGGTGTTTACCTTCACCGGAGTAAAACCCGGTTCACCTACAATTGTGAACTTTGAACGCATTTAAGAGACGGTGCAGTTAACAACGGCAACAACGGGCAGCAGTACGGTTAGTACAGAACGTTTAGCTCTCAGATACGCTCACTATGCTTAGAACAGGCTATATTAATTCAATGTTTGTGGGTCATATGATTGAGGGGCGTGACTATATGACGGGGGAGAATGTTCACAGTGTGGCAGTGAGTGATAGACAGGTAGTTTACGAAATGAGGAGCGAGGCTATATCGAGTTTTGCGACTCGACCTGTCACACGATAAGAGCGATGGAAGTACTACCCTACGAGAGAATCGAAGAGACATACATGTGTGATATGACGTGCGCCGTGCTAAATTTTCGCAAAGGGGATGTCGTGGCGGTGTTACCACGCCCTACACCACCACCCTTCCACCACCCACCTCCGTCCCTCACAACGCCGCCACCGCCACCCCCAGAGTCACCCGAGTAGCCACCACCAGAGTCGCCTGAGTACCCACCGCCAGAATCGTCTACCTACCAGGCATCAGATTCACCCGGGTACCCGCAACCAGAGTCACCTACCTACCAGTCACCTGCGTGCCCACCACCACAGGAGGTAAAGACCGAAGAATCCATAAATCTCGAGGATTTAACAATGTACAAAAATTATTCAAATGTTAAAATTATAGGTGAAACGCCCAACGACTACATATTCGGTCTGGGCCGTTTTGGTAACGTTTTCCTTCCAAAGTCAATCTATAATTTGGATTGATGTTAACCTTTAAATTTAAACTTTACATTTTTATTTCAGAACATATTTGAACTTAAACATTCTTGCTGTCCATACTATATTGCATATCTGTATTTTTTCTAACAAATATTTAACGTGTTAACAAATATTTTTAGAGTTTTTGTCAACTTATTTCGTTCCAGTCGATGATGCAATATTGCGTTTAAGTTAATTGTTCATAATTGACAATATGTTTATCCTCTAGAAGTAAATCTCAATCATATTATTTGAATTGTACCTTAATATATCTACCAACTTTCTTACGGTTTAAATTATAACATTAAATTGCTTGCATACATCACTAGAATAACATATCTAAGTCTTAACTTTAAATTTGAATCTAATAAGGCAAACAACTAACCACGATAAAAAAAAATCCTGTTATTTTTAATGAACAAGAGTTGAGGTGCGTTTTTTGACGGTCATTTTTCTGATATTGATACCAATGTGAATATTTTTATAAATACTTTTTTATTGGTGATCCAGATTCACAATAAGCCAGATTTTAGTCGTCCAAATTATCGACGAGCTACTGTATTTTAATTGGTTGGAGAAAACGGTCAATGTGTCTAAGATTTATTTTCAGTACTTCTTGGTATTCGTTCATCTTATACGAATATATTAAATATGCTAATAAAATATGAATGAGGCAGGCAGAATTTCAGAGTAAATGTACTCGCATTTGCGTGTAATGAGAGTGGAAACTATTTAGGGGAATAAAACTTACTTTATTCGATTGGAACTAAAACTCAGATCATCTATAGTAATACACGACAGTAGAAACTTTGACCGTCTGACCTTCGATGCGGGTTAATATTGATTTGTTTTTTACACCGCTTCATATTAACATTTCAGGTTGTACGTCAATGTAATAACTAAAAGAATTGTAACCTCGCCTTTATTTTCCCAAGAATAAATAAAGGCGTGTACACAATATAAGTACAAAAAACAAAAAACAGACAATAATTGCAGAGGAGCCAATAGGATATCATATGACAAATAGGCCGTACTCGGCATATAGGTAATTCTGTTTCCATGAACTTACTCTACAAACATTATTTGTAGGACTTGGAGGTAAGCCAAGATCTGGGATAGAGGACGTGATAGCTTCATAATATATAAGTTCATACCTATGAGAAGATAGAGATTCACATTTGATATTAAATAGTTTATTTAGATAAGCAGTAGATAAATAAACATATAAAAATGTTAAAGTTAAATAGTGGGATGGATTCATGAACATTACTGTATATCATAAGAATATATCCAATCGTTTACAATTATCAATCCCTCATGATTTAAAAAGGAGAAATATAAATGGATATATATAATATAGTATATCATAACTATTACAACAATATGCCTCACTCGACATACCAAGCTATCAACACGTAGATACAATTAGAAAATTTACAACAATGGGTCACCCAGATTTGAATAATAATGTATAACATTAGAAATTTAGCTCAATAGGTCTCACTCGACCGTCCTAAATATAATTACAGATTTTCATAACAAGTAAACAAATTAGTCATTACGACAATTTACAAAAGGGGGATAATTCCCGAAATATTGAGAAGTAATAATTTAACTTTACGCCCAGATGGGCTCTAAGTTTCATATTCTTCCAAAACCTAATCTTTGTAAAACCTAAACACTTTACACCTCACGGGGTATATATTTTGTGTGACAAGGAACATGTCCATTACCTATTTTTGATATCAGTTCAAAAATACACATCTAAATTCCTGAGTTCAAATAAATAGAACTATGTGTTCATTTTACCAACTTAACAACTTGCAAAAAATATGATGTATTATTTCTAATCAAACTAAAGTTAAATATGCTGTTCCTAACCATGATTATATAAATTAATTTTAACTAACAGCAATAATAACCTTAACGTAATTTTGACAGTATAGAGGCCGAAACATCATTTTATACCTTTTGTTCATCCTCGACACCTGATGTGTCCAAGGACACTATCCTAACAAGAGTAAAAGCTAATACATGTTACATGATTATGTACGATTTCAATTCTACGAGTGAAATAAAAAGACAAATGTTGATGCATGGTACAGTAATTTAATTCCATTTTCAAATCAATATGGAGGTTAACAGTAAAACATGTTGAGTTGAATGAGAAAACAATAACAACTTTGGTAATATCTGTGTTGGTTGTGTGAGTTAAGTAGGGGCAAAAATGTTGCTGGAAGTACATCAATATCGACATTAGAATATGTTGAGTGAGAGGATAATAAAAAGTGTGGTAATATCTGTGTTGGTTGTGTGAGTTATGTATGGACGAAAATTTAAGCTGGAGGTACATCAAGATCGAAATAAGAATATGTTGGGTGAGAGAACAATAAATACTTTGGTGTTAACGGTGTTTGTTGGGTGAGTTATGTAACAACTAAAATTTGGCGGGAGGTACATCAATATCGAAATAATAATACACATATATAAATAACATTAAAAAGCATACACATTGGGTTCGTGGTTATTGAAGAAGAGTTTATACGCCGGCACATAAGGGTCGCGGCTCTCTAAATCAAAAACCCTTCTTGGAACCACCGTAGGAAAAAATTGCTTCTTCCTCGGTGCTTCAGCCGGAACTTTGGGGAAGAATAGTTTGTAAGCTGGCACATAGGGGTCGCGGTAGTCTATCTTGAAAACCCTGCTTGGAACCACCGTACGATAAAACTGCTTCTTCTTCGGTGCTTCAGCCGGAAGTTTGGGGAAGAAGAGTTTGTAAGCTGGCACATAGGGGTCGCGGCAGTCTATCTCAAAAACTCTGCTTGGAACCACCGTACGATAAAACTGCTTCTTCCTCGGTGCTTCAGCCGGAACTTTAGGGAAGAATAGTTTGTAAGCTGGCACATAGGGGTCGCGGCAGTCTATCTCAAAAACTCTGCTTGGAACCACCGTACGATAAAACTGCTTCTTCTTCGGTGCTTCAGCCGGAAGTTTGGGGAAGAAGAGTTTGTACGCCGGCACATAGGGGTCGTGGTTTCGCAGATCCCCTGGCCAGAGTGATTTCGCCTTCTGTGTTTGTTGAGTCCTCGGTGCTTTAACTTGCAATGTTGGAGTGTCTGCCAATGATGTGCAAGTAGCAGACCGGTCATTATGTGCTGAAACAAATATAAATATTCCGAAATAAATATTACTGACATAAAATGTTTACGATATGTTTCGAGATTTTAGTAATACTGATTTTCAATTAGATCCACCAACCATATTACTACTTTATATTTAATTTAAACTAGTTGAAAAAAACACCTGAACACGGTATTTTAGTCCGAGCCCTTTGGTTTAGGGCACCAATAATCTACCACTGAGCTAGCCAGGATTCATCCTGTGTTTCAGCTATTTCTTCACTCATATTTATTATTATTATTATGATTATTATTAGCACCGCGTCTTACTACCCGTTGGGGCTATACTCATTTACGCTAATGTGTAAATGGTAGGATGATTGTGAGATGATCTACTAGGACCTACAGTTTAACGTGGAATCCGAACCACGGTGGAGGCCTGGAATTCCCCACATTCACAAGTTGTGATTAATACACGTTTTGTCAGAGGTGAAGGAAGTGTTTGGTATTCAGATAAATCTGCACCAGGACCGAGGATTGAACCCCTGACCCGTAGCACATAAATCTGACACCTTACCCCTATACCGCCAGGTTACCTTCACTCATAGTTGAAAGATGAGTCTGTGATGGACGTGTTGAATTGTAAGCAACATATGAGTGACCAATACTATGTGACCGATCATACTTGAATCATCTGACATTTGTGTGAACTGTTATGCAGTTATGTATGCGATACCAGATTTTAATTTTAACGTGAAATTCTAATGAATATCCACGCACAACTCAAAGTCAGACTAAGACTGTCTTAAATAATGATTGAAAAGTGACACTGAACACTAGATGAATCCCCCTTAGCTAAATGGTATAGCAATAGCGCACTAAGTTAAAGATCCTGGTCTCGATTTCTGTGCAGGTGAAATTTTTCATCTAATTTAAATTAATTTATCTGTGGCCCCTTCAATATGGGCAGTGGCGTAATTATAATGATTTTCAGTTTGTGTGTTGATATGAATATACTGGTTTTCCCAACTTTATTGAACCAAATTGCATACAGCTATATATATAAAGTGATAAACTCTCTCACTTTGGTGACCTGGCGGTCTAGGGGTAAGGTGTCAGACTTCTGTGCTGGCGGCCGGGGTTCAATCCTCGGTCCCGGCACAGATTTATCTGATTACCAAACCCTTCCTTCACCTCTGACAAGACATATTGTGAATGTGGGGAATGCCAGGCCGCCAGCGTGGTTCGGATTCCACGTTAAACTGTAGGTCCTTCATTTCATTTCACAATCACCCTACCATTACACATTAGCTTGAGTGCGTATAACCCGAACGGGTAGTAAGACGCGGTAATAATAATGTCTCACCTTGTGGGTTCCTAACCCCGACATGTTTGTGACCGGTTATGTAGTTCCCGGCAGCTCTAAGCATTTCCTTGAACCACCTAGAACTTACTAATCCCAGTAGGATGAAAATCAACATTTCAATCAAGCTCATATTTGCAATATTAAGTATTTAACTAGAACAATCGTAGTAAAGCTTCTCAATGAAATACATCAATAAAGTTATGCTCTATTTCAGTCATTTCCAAGGAAAAGAACATGCATTATTGAGTCGATTGTAAGGGTAGTTTTATTGTTGGAGTTTCGTAAAACAAATGTTAGATTTATTTTAACTCTAAATAATACACATATAATGTTGTTAAAATACGATTTTATAGATATAGTCCAGCAAGTACGTAACTCTTAATCATACAAATATAATACTTTGACAGTAGACCCGAATTTATATAGATATAGTCCAATTGTAATATTAAAACTAACATTATTTTTTAATTCGAGGTTTTTGTCTCATCATTGTAGTCGTCTATTTATCTTTTATTTAAACGAGACTATAAAATAAAGTATAATATTATCGTAGAACGTATCGGTGGTCGCGCAGAATAGACGCTAAGGTCGTTTAGCTTGGCTTACCGGTAATGAGTTGTTTTGGGTTAGAAACTCGGACGTTGTATTGAGAGTGTTTTTGTATAAATTGTCTCCAACTGTCACCATCCTTATAATAGCTTATAATATACACAAGTCGTGGTAAGAATTACGAAACTAACAAAGATTAAAGCAGCCAACATATTACTCCACAATCAATTACATATCCATCAATGTTATTTCAAAGGTAAAAGACTCGACATTAATAACATCTTCCTCTATACCAGGGGTCAGTAAACCTGTGGGCCACATGAGGTCCGCACGTACTCTTTTGGCAGCTCATAAATAATTGACCATACTTACTTAGCTGATGGCTTGTATATTTGTTACAACGTGTTTTTATACATTTCTAAAATTGTACCAATAAAATAATAATAATAATTAGGAATGTGCGAAGCTTCAAAATTTTGAATTTTTTCGAATTTTTAATGGCTTAGTATTTGATTCGAAACTTTGAATAACAAGCTCGAGTAATATGATCATAAGTTCTTATACTCAAGTGGGTTTTACTGCTAATGCAGCAGGACAGTTGGCGTGAGCAAGTAGGTAGTCGGGTAGTCTCCTGTGACTCAAAGTTAAATATTCTCGAGCTTTGTTGTTCTATTAAAATGTTGTTGCTGTTCAGAATGGCTGTTTGGATATGTAGGTTTTCCACAATATCCATGTTGAGACCTTTTGACGAGGATTGTACAAGTTTCACGCAGTTATTAATTGCTGTTAGTTTATGCCCGGAAAGTTTTAGATGTTCGTCGAATTTTGATTTGCATCTATTGTATTTAAAATCACTAATATTTTCATCAAATTTAATTGAAAGGTTTTATCCTGTTTGATCAATGTATACAACCTTACATTCACGTGTCAATTTGTAGATACCACTTTTGGTATAATAATTTTTTGAGTTGAGATTATATTATGGATATTGCGGAGAGCCTACACATCCAAACAGCCATTCTGAACAGCAACGCAATTTTAAATGAGCAAACTAATATTGATAATCAATCTTATATTAACACAATGAGAAAATTATCTCAACACGTAAAATAAATGTATATTGCCATTTACAAAATTCTAGCTCTCTCTCAATCACAATTAAACTCTACTATAATCAAAATCAAGAAGAATAATACCATATATTTTATGCCTCATTTTAATTGAAATCCAAATTTTTTTGATAAAATGAGCAATCATATATCAATATATATTTACTTATTATATAAACTACACCCTATGTTACACAAGCAACACTATCTAANAACTACACCCTATGTTACACAAGCAACACTATCTAATTTATCAATTATTTTACTTTATTTCATTTCTTCATATTGGTAGCTTACAACTAATTTTTGATCATCCAACAAATTATTTCATACATCATAATAATTCAAAATTTCACAAACCTATTGCCTATATGTATTTTAAACAACTCATCGTCATCATAAGTAAGCTAGTTAATTAAAGTGATAATTTATTTAATATTTCTTATATTATCTTCTTATTTCTCTTTATTATTTATATTTTTGATATTTAGCTTTATTAAACTCACAATTTTATTAAACTCTAGATTTTATTAAACTCTAGAACATATTTCACAATACATTGGTTTTTCTCAGACCTAAAGTTATTGTAACAAAACACCAAAACATGTCGTTAGAGAAGACTAAAGATCAAATAAGTTAAAGTGAATAAAATAATAAATAAGATTTAATTTATTATTACAGATATGTTAAATTATATATTTCCCAAATCCAAATCTTAAATTTATTTTGAATTTTTAAAAATATGTAACATTTTAATTAGGCTGAAAATATATAAAATTGGAACTTTAAAAACAATTTGGTAAAGGCTTGGTGCCAATGATAAATTATATTTTGTTTGTCTTGTCTATAATAACATAAACAACAAAGATAAATCTTTTGAGTAAGCTAATTATATTAATATAAATTAGTGCTTTTTTATTATTTTTCTTCCAGGCTACATAAGTCTTTGTAATTCCTTTTACCAATTGCTTAAAATTGTTATTTGTAGTCCGTATTCATATTGTACTCTAGATAATTTTAGATTTTATGTTTCTCAAATACCATTGGAATAGAAGTTTTAAGCAGTCTATCTCTTTTTTAAATGAGTCTAATTTTCATCACAACAGTTCTTTTTATTCCAGAAGATGTCTTCTTCTAATATATTTCACTATTATTATATAAGGTAGTTATTGTTTCCAGTGTAGGTCATCTGTGATAGATGGATAGATAGATAGATAGATGGATGGATAGATGGATAGATAGATAGATGTATAGATAGATAGATAGATGTATAGATAGATCCCCGGCCATCTCCGCGCGTCTGTCTCTGTCAGAGTGGTGGCTTGTGTAATAAGACAGACACCTAGGACCTGAGGACTATGTTCTCAGGGCGGGCTCTGCAGGCAGTGGGACCAACACGATCGCTATTGCCGTACCCATCGTGGTGGTGTTCATGGTGGTGCTGTCTACTTTGTCTTCTGGAAATGACCCTTATAAGTTGGATATAAACATTGGTTGTAAGTGGGAATACACAGATCTCAGACTAACTAGATCTCAGTAAAATATAAAATATATTTTTTAATCTAGGGTTGTGCGAAACTTCAACTTAGCTTCGACACAAATATCAGCTTAGACTTAGCTTCAAAAACAATTCTGATTTCAACAATTGCGAATATTCATCCTTAAGGATATCGACAACGGTAGAGGTCAGACATTCCTCACAATCAGGGACTTTTGACACAACAATATATGGTTTATATTTATACAAGTAATTAGCGTTTTAAGCGGCTACTATACTAATTACGCTAATAGATCAGAAATCGGGAAGAAAGCCCACATTTGCGTAGAGGGAGAGTGGAGAACACCACTAGTTTACCTAACTGAGAGTCCTAGAAGGGCACGAGCACCGCTAATGTCGCGAGGGTATTTGCACTAGCGTGTTAGACCACACAGCCACCGAGTTGGGTGAAATCATGTTGACAAAAAGGATTTCCAAATATTAAAGGCCTCAGTTCACCTCTGTTCTAGTTTTTGGATAAGAACCGAAAAAAGTATACGTGTCCCGGTCTTAGCTTTTTTTTTAAATTGCGAATATGATATTTGTTTCAACATTAGAGATAATTTTGATATCCCAAGCTTCGCTAGTCATATACATATTATTGTAAATTCATTGGTTTTCAAAATACTTTTTGTTATAAAAGAATTGCCTTTAACTTTGTATTTCAAAACTAACTTTATTTACATTTTTAAAGGCTTTGTATAATTGTTAAGTATATCCTTGGAACAAATAATTAATTAGTATGTATTATATAAATATATAATTTGTTAAGTGGAATTTTTAAGCTATTTTTTTTACCATATTTGATTTCAACCTACCTACAACTCAAGAGTAGTTTCATTATTTATGATTATTACTCATATTAATTATGGGTTCTACATATCAACTGATAACTAATAAGAATGAGGTGTACACTAGAACATAGTTTACTTAAAATCGAGTAATAGTAAATCTATGTGTTTGAAAAGTTTGAGCTTGTATTTGAATGGGGAGGTAAAACCAAACATAGGAGCTATATTATGATAGATCTTAACACTGCATCATTGTGTTTCAGGTAGCAGTGCACAGAGTTCTACCAACAAGCACCACCACGTCCATTCAGGAGGGTGGCAGAAACCCCCGAGTCACGAAGTCCACTGGGAGAGGCGCAGTGGGATACCACCAGAGTACAGCACCCTAGTCTCCAGTGAAGGAGACACTTGGGGTGACAATCATCAGATCGTCTACAGTGGATACCGCTAACAACAGCAAGAGAATGGATGACACAAATAACAGTCAACACTTTATTTATTTATTTATTTATTATTATTATGTGTAAACCAGTGAATTCATATTTACAGATAATTTATTATCAAGAAAGTGCCTTAGTGATTCTAAAATACTCCACGGTACTAACCCGGTGGGGGCGTGGCATTGAAACGTTACACCAATGGTGAGGTGGAGTTGGAGTAGCCGCACAGTTGATTTAGACTCAAATATATAATATTCTGCCAATATGATTAGTGAATGATAATTTTCAATATTCTCAAGTATTATAAAGATAGTCAATGCAACAAGTTCAGCAAAAAATGGCCCCAATACACAAAATATTATTTTCTGACGGGGTGGTAGAGTTATAATATCAATGGTGAAATTCTTCAACACCCAATTTAAAAAAATATATTTGGAGTTGCTTTTATAGAGTGATGTTTTCATAGTTCCAGGCAAATACTTTCTCTTAGAAACTTTCCTCATCCTTAGAAAATTTAATTTTTATTTAAGTAATGAGTATAAGTTGCCAATAACCAGTTATAACAGTACTTGTAAATATATAGCCCTGTGAGCTTAGTAACAATGGATCTCCTGCTGACAAATGTTGTAAATGTAAGCTAATGTCTTCTTGGAAAGGCAACATTCTACTGTTTGAACCTTACCTGAGAAGTTGGTCCACAACCTGTCACTGGTACGTGTTGTGTTTCTCACTTTATTTTGGTGCAGGCCTACATGGTGTTTGCTGATTTGATGGCAATTGTTATCGAACGTAAACTAAGGCTATAAACGACTTGTTATTCTACAATAAAATCTAATAATATATTGATGAGTTGATTAATTGCTTAATAAAGTGCACATACATTCACAATAATTGGTTTTAACTGATTTATGAAAACCATTTTCAGTTTGACAAACCAAAATTCAAACCCTAACCTAATCATCGGTGGTTATTTGGTGGATTATCCATTTAAAGCGGGTTTAATTTAGTAATAAACACAATATTACACAATTACATAAACCAAACTTCAAATTTACTATCATAAAAATATTGGTTTTGTATAGCTTGGTAAGTTTCTAATATAAAAATGGTAAATTGGTCTCAAACAGGTAAAATATGACAACTGCACGCTCCATTAGAGCTGTACTCCAGTCTAAGAGTGGAACGGCTTATAGCATAACATTCATACTTACAAAATGTATAAACTATTCTGATAATTAATCAATAAACAATGTACAGTATATACACAATATAATAAACACTTTTGATTTTGTAAGTGTATTAATTAAATTACTTTTAATGGTAAGCCACATTTTAAACCAGGGCTAGTAACTAAATTTAAAGCCAGAAAATAATAAATAATCATAGATAAAAAATGCACCCAAATTTTCACGGAAAGAGGATGGATAAGCCATTGTGATGAATAACATACAGCAGTTTTTAAGGCTGGGATCCAGATCCTGACCTCCTAGTGGTTTGCTCTACACAACATTTAAAACTAAACTACTGGGGTGGGAATCAGACGAGGAGAACTGATAGCAAACATAACATAACTTGTGTTGAAGTGGAATATAAAACAATATATGGCTAGAAAAGAACATCTTTAGTACATTGAATAGGGATTCGAACCCTAAGCTTCTCATCACAGGCCAATCAGACTAGATGAGCTCAACGTTTAGTCCGCATGGCACGTGTCCACTTCTGTGGCTCATATATTTAGTGACAGTCACATTTAGATCGAGTCTAACGACAAATACCACGTGTAACACATACATTGTGAATCAATTTGTCTAAAATACCTATTTAAATATTTTTATCAACCTAATTTGTAGAAATTATAGAGGTATAAATATGCATGATTTTAAATTTAGCTCCATCGTTAATAGTATTATATAATTTTGAGCCTCTGATGAATATTCAGAAAATGTCAAATAAGCTAAGGGCCAATCTAATAAAGGTTATATCTTCTTTAATGAGGACGGTAACATAGATTTAAACAGAACAATAACACAGCGAGGGAAGCGTTTCAAATAACCACCATCTTTCTTAGAGCGAGGATTTAGTCTGTCTAGTGTAGTAATGATGCACAGCTCTTTCAGGAAGTCATTAACTACATTAACGAGGAGGGCAGGATAGATATGCTTTGAAGAGCTTGAAAATAAGAAGAACTGAGGTTCACGACCAACTAAGACAATACACCAGTCGGTGGCATAATCTCTGGTTTTCTAGTCTAGCGCTTTTTTCCCTAATCTTAAGAAAAAAATCATTATTTGTTAATTTACTTCTCGCAAGTGCTTTTATTTATTACTGCACAAGGCTACAAATAACAAAAGTTTGCTGTTTGTCAAACGTGAGCAAGTTTTAACTAATGTCCAGTACATACAAGTAAACTATTACCGTATCATGGCGACTATTACCAAAACAGTCAACTCTCGGTAAGAATTGTATTTAATTTGAAAGTTACATAGGAACTTAATTTCCAAATATGTTTAAGTAAACAATTAATTGCCACGCAGATGTTCAGCTCTAACGCAATATTTAATTCTACGATTCGTTACTTCAAAACATGGTTCCAGCCAAAATGAAGCCGAAAGATTTCAAAAGGTTTATTTTCCCGTAACAGCCCTCTAGTTTGTGGATTATTATTATAAATAAAATAGTACGGCACACAATACAGACTTTCTCTCCCTTTTATCTTAAAATATAGACATTTACTAAGAAATATAAAGATTTGTGAAATTAAATAATATGTATTGTTGCAGAAACACTCAAACAAATAGCATAAATAAATAGTAAACAGTGTTACAGAAACATTGATGAACAAGAATTATCTCTGTTCACCAAATATCATAGTCAATAGTAATAAAACTTTGCAATAAGAAGTTGGTTCGTATCTCAAATGGTAGCGGAGATTTAATGAAAATTGGAAATTTCTAAGTATATTAAGTACTCTTAAGGTCAATTTCATAAGAAAACAAGAACAACAATTTTTTTTGCTATGTTAAACAAAACCTAGATAAGAAATGCAATCAAAATCATAAGAGCGAAGTTAGGAAAATTAAATTTGTTCTCTTCTACCCCTTCAGTAAACAACACTTAATTTTAAGGGTTAAATATCTAATTCAAAACAAAGATATATGTTTGCTAATAGCTAATAAGCTGTTGGTTTGAAAAATTATATTTCAAATAAAAGCTTATTTTATATTTAATAGTAAACCGACTACACAACCTTATAATGATCAGTTCTTTTGTTTCTAAAATAGTTGCGGATATATGAACAAAATTTGAAATTTTCTGTTATATAAGGTACTCTTATATCATTTTAATGGTAAAACTAGAGTAGTAATTTTGTTTATAATATTAAACAATCATTATATACTACATTTATTCAAAATCCTTTAATTGAATTTTGAGAAAATAGATTTTATCGCTTTTATCACTTCAAACTCTTCTGGGAACGTAATGCAAACCCTAGACACCACTTTTTAGACCGATCATTAAAATGTTTCCGTGTCTATCTAGACCGAGTTACGGACACAAAGACAGACAGCATCACGAGAACAATTGTTTCTGTCTCAGAGGGTCATAAAACGTTGAGTTAGCTTATTTTGATGATCACAATTCTCTCTCCGAGGTGTCAAGATAAAGTAAAGATAAGATTTTTATTTACTAAGAATAATACGTTTTATTTTGAATGATTACATCTTTTGTTGCATCACATAAGACTTTCCCTACCAATAAAATCTATTAAGTTAATATTTAACTAGTATTATATATATAAATGGCTCATGGCATTTCAAACAAGTGACAAACATTACATTTTCTTTACAATATTATTATTTCTGTAGGAGTTTATAGATATACAAACACTCCAGACTATTATATTTTTATCGTCCTAATTTAAAGTACTTAGTGAAGTTAGGATTAGTTTTCCTTATCTTATACTTAGCAAATTTAGATAGTAACGTAGATTATAGTGGTAAAATATAAATATATTTTTGTTTATTGTAATGTAATTATAATCATACAGTGTAGTACAGTAATCCACAAACTCTACTTAGAATGTTCATCTAATCTAATTTACACATCATGAAGCGCTCTAGTTTAATTTAAAAAACTACATCATCGGAAACAGTCAGCTCATAATAATTAGACTATAAACAGGACATATTTTAATTTAGGTTAAATTAAATTAGTTGAAAAATGTCACTTGGACATGTTAATCAAACCCGGCACCTTTGACTTGGCATGTCAACTCTCTAATACCGAGCTATCCCGAATCCGTCCCGTGCTCATGATCATTATACACTCATAGTTTTATTATTCCCGCACGTCCACCTTAAGCTACGAGTGAAGAACGACCTTGAACACGGGACGGATTCAGGATAGCTCAGCGGTATAGGTTTGGCGCGCTCCCCAAAGATCTCGCGAGCGATTCTCGTATCTAGGTGTCAATTTTCAACTAACCTTATAATTATATCATTTCTGTTGTCAACATCCCTTTTTCTCAACTAACACAAAGCCTACAGCGATTAATAAGGTATCAGTGGATAGGTTTTTTACCGACTTTTGACATAGCGTACTCAGTTTACGTTAAAACACATTGCTTGTGTAGAATTTAAGTTAAAAGAAAAATCTAACAATATTTTTGTATCAATTATCGTAAATAATCTCTCTTTGCTATTTTGTGTATACACTTCGCTGAGTATTTGATTTCAACAACCCAATAAAATAATAAATCTTTTGCGGGGGCTAAGGGGGAGGGGAAGGTGTAATGTGTGAAAGTTTTTCAATGGTTTACTGGTTTATATTAATTATTGTATTATGCACCTTGCCGTATTACAATGATTTGAAACCTGTGTCTTGATATAATTTAGAATATAGTTTTTTATAAAACATTTCTTAACATCGCATGTATGACTAGTAATAACTGAGCGTATAACCCGAACGGGTAGTAAGACGTGGTGCTAATAATAATAGCTAGGTATATATCTAGTGACATTAATTCAATTCCTGTTGAAGATATTTAATGTTTTGTACACGGTCCTTTTCTATCTGACCTGTCATCAAATCAATATATATTTTGGCACTAGGGTTGCGTGTATTGTATTTGGAATTCTGTTCTAGCTTATGTTAGTTCTACAGTCATGGGCTGATAGACTTACTCTGTTAAGAAGGCCCAAGTCAAACATCTCAATTTTAAAAACATTGAGACTAGAAATAAAGTGTAATTTTATTAGAATTGGCCTTATCCTAAAGTTGTGAAAGTTACTCTATTTAATGTAACATAGTCATACGTCAATCCATGCTATCTGCAGATGTCACATTAGATAAATAATAATATCAACACATATGTTTGTGAAATGATTATTAAGCTTGTGTTACACGATGCTAGTGATTGAACTAGTGGCGAGTACGGTATTTTCTGGCTGCTTATGTTAAAATGTTGTCCGTGGGTGTAAGACGTGATGTTTTGATAAACTTATGTTCAATTTCTACAAGCACTAGCTAGCGCTATTACTGCCCATCCGGCCTGTCCACATTTTATACTGATATGATGGCACTGATTAAACTATCATTTTTAGGGAATATAGGCCTACACAAATTTTAATGGAGAGAAAGATGGAAACTCATTCAATAAAAATCACGCTCATTAGTACCAGCTGAGATTTAAACCCCACCCAACCTGCCATCAACAAACAACAAGACTTATAGGTCTTAGACCACTTGTACATTGAAGTGTGTTAAATAATAATAGGAGTAATGATAATTTTCAATTTAATTTCCTTTATTATTGATTTATTTCTAATCGTAAGGTTTATTTGACCGAGAGAGATGCAATATATAATTCAGTAGCTTTGTATGCGCGGTGACTAGTAACAATTCCTCTATTGGACAAATACCTGTGGTACCACTGGGAATTGAACACGGGACCTCTAGATCAGTAGGTAGACAAGCTGACAACTAAATTAAGTGGTCGGTCATTAAAATGTAGTTTTGAAAAATCAACACCAGTAACAGGTCATACATAATATAAAATTTAAGAAAAACTACATAAGAAAATATAATTAGCTTATTAATGATTTAAGCAAGAAAATGGAGACTAAAAAACTAAACAATGATGATATTTATATCAAATATAATAAAAACCGAAACTATTTTAATGTAACTCAATGAAGCAAAATAATGTAGAACAAGTAAATTAACCATAGAGAAGTTCCGTTTATAACTCTCTAAGTTTGGTTGTTCTTTTGTGATAGAAATCAAATTCGGCAAATATGGATATTGCAAATACAATGGCCCTGAGATCTGAGCTTGTAATAATTACTGAGTAAAAAAAATATTTTTTTAACCCCCGAGTATGGATATGAATATCTACATATTCGAGAATTAATTAACAAAAAGTTTGCTAATGAAAATATTTGAAAAAAAAAGGTCAGCGTAATAAAGTATTCGTGAGATGATATTTTGCATACCCAAGATGTTTGTATTTCCATCATAATCCCGGCCCAATCATAATATTATGATAATAATATGGTTACATTGGTTCAAAGTTGTTATTAAATAGCATTATTTTACTCTGCCATGCTTACTTAGTGAAAACCAGTGACAGAATAGGATGTATCAGGTATCGAGAAAATAATATATGTTTATATTATGTTATTAACAAACCTAGTCTGGGAATCTAATATGGAATTTACTCTAAGTACTCGACCATAAGGACGGATAGTATTTGTTCAATGAACACAGAAAATAATCCACTTCGATGACAACATGGTCTAACACACTACTCTCGTTTTAGACTAGACTGCCAATGACGGAGAGATGGAAGCTCAAATTGTCAGTCGGGTGTATTGAGGATGGTTTTCCCGAAATAATTGTCCACTCCCCTCTCCAAGCAAATGTGGGTACACTTCGTTTAAATATAACCTTCCTTATCCCTAAAACCATAAGCGTAATTAGTACGTAAGTGTATGACTCTAACGGGTGGTAAGACGAATAAAACAGAAAGTACAAACACTTCTCCCCCACCCTCTATAAAGTAGAATAATACAGAAAGTACAAACACTTCTCCCCCACCCTCT
>CABFVZ010005038.1:0-28028 GCA_902151445.1 Timema monikensis
TCAGTCACTTAATATTATTCAAATCCAATATATAATGTGACGTCATACTATCATACGTCCTTAATTATCTTATGATGTCACGTACATACAATTAATTACGTCAGTTGTTGGCTTATTGCCATGTTTTATAGTCCCCCACTTACAACTTATACATTTTAATCAGGGGTGTAGGGGAGCGGTTACGTGGGGGAGCGCCGTTCTGCCACTGCTTTTCGTGGAAAAATATTCAAAATGGTTTTTTTAGTAGAGTTTTATACTTTGAAATTCCAAATTACCTAATTGATTTTACATCAATATTATGATAAAAAAATTCATACTATTAATCAATAAATTGTGAGGAAAATTACAGGGCTCTATGCAAATTCCCGAAATTTACAGGGCTCTATGCGTTATGTAAGTTTCTGTCTCAGTAATCATTAAAATATGCTCCAAATATCTCCTAGAGGCGCATATATTTGTGCAATTATTTCCCTAAACCCCGCCTCAACTTTGGGGTTGCTACGACCTTGCGTTCCGGCACTGCTAAATTTACGACTACACCACTCTTCTTAATACAGGTTTTTGAAAATGAATTTGATTCTTATGCTCTTTGGTTGACAAAGATGTTTATCTTTTCAATTTTTCCGTAACAGTGCTCCTCGTTCCTAATGTCATAGAGTCAGGGGTGACCCGAAGTAAATTTCACACCCGGGCGGTTTTGCTTTTTGGCGCCTCTCTACGTAACCAGTGGATAATATAGTCCATTCACCAGAGGAGTGTAGGTAACTAACAGCTAGAAAAAGTTAGCAGATCAAATCTCATGTATCCATTTGCTAAACCATATGATCTGCAATTACCATAATATGTTGATTTATTGTTACTTTTGCAGTCAAAACTTTCATAAAAATAATTTTATTTTTAATTTTGTTTTTCTTTCGACAGTTCTTAAATCTTCTGCTAGCTGTCAGCTACCACATATCTCACAGGGATTGTACTCTCGGAAAATATTAAAATAATCACAAAACCTGACGTAGCCTGGGCGTGATAGGAAAATAATTGGAAGGAAAACTCCACAAATGTTAAACATACGCTAAACGTTTCACTTTGAGATTGTACAAAAACTGTTAAGATTACAAATAAAACTATAAGAACCTTTTTTGTAGACAATGTTATTCTTCATTTTTTATTGCAAGTTTAACAAGCACATTATGAATGGTTTACGTTATAATTGCTAAAAAAAAAAGTTTTCGGGAAACATTATTTCAAGCTGCAAATGTAAAATAACTTTTTAAGAGTGCCACTAGGTTCTATTTATTCAACACAAAATTATACTAATTTGTAAAATTTCATGTTAGTATCAAAAATTGGACTTTTGTTAAGCTTAGCAAATCCACTATCAATCCCTGTCTACGTTAGGTTTGGGGATTATTTTCATATCCCACCCAGGCTACGTTAGGTCATGTCTAACTCTATTTGGCGCCCCGGGCAGCCGCCGGGTTCGCACAGCGCTAAGGCAACCCCTGCATAGAGTAAGCAACAGTGTATATTATTTGGTCTAGTGTTTCTACCAGTGGCGGCTGGTAAATAAAAATTATGGGGGTGATATTCCAGAAAATTTTTAGCCTTTGTTTTAAAATGTGTAAAAGGAAAAAAACATCTATAAAAAGAAAATTTAGTCAGGAACTTGATAAAATATTAACAAAAAAGAACCAAACTTTTTTACTTACTTTAACTTAAATCGTTACAGTTCAATTTTGATCTATTCATTTAAAAATGAAATCCATTCTTCTTGTTTTAATTTGCTCAAAAAGTTCAATAATTTTCTCCTTGATCTCTGGATGACAATTGAGTAAATTTTTCCCCATTGAAAGTACTGAAAGCACATTTAGTCTTTCTGTTAAATAAAAGACCTAATAAAAAAATTAATCAAATAGAATAGCTGTAAGCAGAATAATAATCTAACTCTACACTCTTATATACTTTACCACATTCAAGAATATTGTACACGGTTTTTAAGCACAACATACGCTGAGTAAAAAAAACTTCCTTCCACCATCACGCCAGAGCCGGCACTGCGAGAGCAACAATGCTCTCTCTACCTGGCAGTCCCACCTTCCTCCCCACCCCCTCCTATGTGCGCATGCGCACAACAGTCAAACACCACGTCAGTAGCACTGTGAAGCACACAGTCCCATACAAGTATTTTTGAATCTTTTTCATAAACTGGGGGATGGCTACTGAAGTACTGACATTAAGCTTAAGGAATATATATTATACTACAAAAATGAAGAAATAATTAAAGAAAAAGGGACTTATTATATTAAATGTTATCGATAATATCAAGTGGAAATAGGGGGGGGGGCTGCAGTTCCGCAGCGCCTATACACGAACCGCCACTGGTTTCTACAACAGTGTGTAGACTTATTATTTCATTTCACAAATTTTAACGAGTTCTTAGTAAATTTATATTTCAAGATAAAAGCGAGAGAAAGTCTGTGTAGCGCACCGTACCATTTATTTTTTATTACTAAAATACAAAATTGTCTTTACCTCTATGTGAGTAAGTTTATGGACCTATAATTTCTGAAACGCTTTTATTATTATTATTATTATTATTATTATTATTATTATTATTAAAGTTTACCGACGTATTGACACAACTAGAGGTCATGTAACATCATTAAAATCATTCTACTTATGAATAAGGGGAATATTTATATATTGTTGAGGTTGACCGTGGGGATGAGTGCCGCAATTGCTCCAAATTGCGTGTTCTGGGTATTGGTTTCTTGCCCAGTTTTTTCTATAGTCTTTACTCAATTAGCACACTCTTTCTTTTTTGTTGACTAATTAATTTATTCTGTATTTGAACCCTATTAGTTAGGTTTTAGGGTAAGAAATAGGGTTCACATCGTATGTCTGCCCGTGAGGGCAAGCAAGAGGTAACTGTAGTTTCAAGAGAAGTTCAAGTATGAGGCCCAAGATCGCTTCACCGGTTGTTGACAATGCTTGGAAGAAGCCTAGAAAGCTTTCTTGGGCTCCACATTTTTATCCACCCACTGAACACAAAGACTCTCTTGTTCAAGTCCTGATATATCCTGTGTACCATCACATACGACAGAAAACATCAGGGGATCATTTGAATTGATTTTGTTGCACAGAGTTCTGACTATTTCATGTCCAAATATTTCAAGCACTTCATTCTATATTTCTAGGTGTGTCATTTTCCATCGATCTGGCAGCACCCCATGAGCCATGTGGGGCATCTAAACTTCTTAGTTTTGATAGTTCTATTAAATTGCATTCACTATTTAAGTGACCTCTCACGGCTAATGCCTGGTATTTCAATGTACTTTGAATCACTAGAAAATATTCAGAAGCAATTTTCTGCTGAGCTACTGTCTGTGTTGTTCTCTATAAGTGATCTCATCTGTTGAAAATTCATAACAACTTAGCTATGCGAAGGAGAATTTCTGTGGGTTTTTAACTTTTCAATTGCTCCGTTCCAGTTTTTAGAACCATTCCTTGTGAAGGCTTCATAAATTTTTGTTGATAAATTCTTTTCTGAACACAAAATAGCATATCAATGACAAAAGAAACAGCATACTCCATCAATACCATTGATTACATTATAACATTTGAAGTCTCTATGTAAGGCAGCGGCCTTGAAGCTTTATATCTGTAAATCCATCAGGCACAAATGCTGGTTGGTTGCAATCAAGAGAAACACTAATCTGAGGTCAAGGGGTAAGAGTATCTTCTTCTAAATGTACAATCCTCGACTATGACTGGCACTGGCTTGATGAAAATTATTTAGAACTGGAAGCAGAAGGACCACACTCACTAAGTGGCAGTTCAATGTACGTGCTTGCACCACCATCCTCTGCCGATATTTTCCTTGGAGGACCGTACAATACCAGTTCGGAGGTTGTGACCACTGTGTCTGTGTGTGATCGTTTAGTTTAAAATTTATCAATTTTATTATTACATCCAGCGTTTATGCACAAATTAATTTGTCACACAATAACTAATAATCAAATGTACCACGGCGTAGGCTATACCACGTAGCCACTAGTGCGTCTGGAGAGGCAACTGAAATATTGGGTGCTCTAGCCGTGTTTATGTAAAGTATGGTTCACTGGCCCCTAGTTGTCGCGACAAGGGTGGCAGTATCCCAAACCGATTGTTTTCAATCGATGCACTACTGTACTGCATGAATCCCAGTAGTGTGTTGAAGCATGGCATGTAGGGTAGAAGTTGTTTTGTTTACAATACTGCTGATATAAAACTGAAATGTTTACAAGAAGTTGGATGAAGAGAAATAAGAGCTTATAGTATTTCACGGAATAGTAAAAACCCTTTGATTGTTTAGTGATCAAGTCGAGTCATATAAGTTAATTTATTCATTATTACAGTTCAACTGACTAAACATTTTAATGCAAGGTAAATTATTGAATTATTGAGGCACGTCCCCCTCTTCCCTCCCACTAACGACGCCCATGATCCTTTGCTATCGTGTTTAATTCATTTTTTGGGGTGAAAGGCATGGGTAATTTTTTGCACACATAATTTTATATAGTACAAGACACTTAGAGCTATTTTAGACGAGTTTTTTTAAATATAATTTTAAATACTCAATTATATAAATCTTTATTATCTACTAAACTTAAATAATAAATATACTTTAAGGAATTTGCTTAGTCAAATAATCATCTGGGAAAATATCGAATTTAAATATTTTATTACCTTATTTTAATTAATGAGTTTAATAAAAATAACTCAATAACTATTACATTTGTGGGACCGATTATTAAACGTCTGGTTAGTTTGGATTTGTTTTCTCTTGATGTGAACTTTTCAAACCAGATAGTCTCAATACAAGAGCTTATAGAACCAGGAAAGTGTGGGTAGAGTCAGGGAAACACGTATTTTTCTATAGAAAACTCCTCACATAGAATAAGCAAAGGTTATTTAATTCCCTTTCATAGAAATTGTGGCATCTTAATGTTGGCATATCTAGGATGCTAGCTTTGAGTCAAATGTTAATTTAAAGATAATTTTCTTAGAATTTCCTGTAGAGCCGTGTTCCACAACTATGTAGTATTGTTGTAGGCAACTAGTACTACAATTCAAGGCCGTAGCCAGCCAAAAATTTCAGCTGGGTACTGGTGGGCACATCCACCAATTGCCGGAGGCTAGAAAAATTTATAAATGATAAACATTTCTAGAAGCTATCTGAAGTGTTTTTTTATGGCAACATTGCTCCCTAATTGCCGGGGGTTAGGAAAAAGCTATATATTTAAAAACCTATAGAAGTTATCTAAAGTGTTTTTATAGTAACATAACCCGCCAACTGCTGAGTAAAATTTCTCGATATTAAACACTTTTAGAAGCTATCCGAAGTGTATCTTATCGCAGCAGAACACTATAGCTGCCGAAGACTGGAATTTTTTGTAATATAAAACACCACTAGAAGCTATCTGGATATATTTTAATGGTAACACAGCTTCCTAATTTGTACTTGTTACTTAATTTTGGTATAGTTTGAACAATAAATAAAGCTATATATATTTTGTTCATTCGATTTTGGGTTGGGGAGGGGGTTTGGAACCCCAAGCCCCCCCTGACTACGGCCTTGCTACAATCCCCATCAAGTGGGTTCGTGCCACAATTTCAAATATAGAAACTGTGGCTTCTTAAACTGGGTGATCTTAGAGGGCTAGTTTCATTTATGATGCAAATTTAAAAGTTGATTTTCTCTAAATTTCAGAAGAACCAGATTCCACAGCTATTTAAGATTGTTTTTCTCACAGGATTCAAAAAGAATTCCAGAAAAACCATGTTAACGTGTCTCAGAATAAAATTTGGCTTTCTTAAATAGTTATATTCGTTGTTTAGCGTTATCTATGAGATATTATTGAATTATTCTTTTCTTAAGCGGTGTGTATGATGTATTTAAGTTCTATACCTGAATTTATTGCCATCTATGATTTTTTTTAAACTATACTCACACGTTAACTTTTTTAATTTTTCTTAAGTTGGTTAAAAACGGTTAGTTTATTATGGATGTGAATCTAGCTTACAGTCCGCTAGTTCATAAAGTTGTTTACAGTTTGGTAATTTGATAAAGTAATAAATTGACCCTAGCGTCATAAGAGTAGTTAAATGTTTGCATTAATAAGTCACTCAAATCTTTAAGACTGAATGTTATGCTCTACTATTAAAATATAAAATTTAATACAATATTGTTCTTATTGTCTAGGTTCCTACCGATATACTAATAACTAACAATCAGTGTTTCAAAACTCATATTGCACCACTGATCAACTCTTATTTAACTAGCAAGCCACTTCTCTTCCTTCATCTGCTTGTGTCTATAAGGATAATCATCTTGATAGGAAACATGACAAGAGGTTTTATTAGCTAAACTAATTTTCGCACCCCTATTTTAGTGATTAATAAAACTAAAGTGTGTGTGTTTTATATATTTATTTTGTGTATGAATTATTATTATTATTATTAGCACCGCGTCTTACTACCCGTTCGGGTTATACGCATTTTATATTATAGTAGTGTGATTAATATTCTATCTTCAGATTACGTTTTTACAACTAACCTCATGTGCACTCTACTTGCACACTTTAATCCAAAACCCTTATAGTACACTAATTTCCAAAAATATGTTAAAAGTGTGTTGAATAAACAAATGGCAGAGAATACCCATCATAAAAAAATTAAATTAAGAATATTATTTTAGGCTAACAAGTTATTTTGTTCACAATTATCTTATTTATGACCTAATTTCTTTCAATAACCTAAGTAATTAAACATATTTCAAAGTAAGCTAAGTCATAAGTTTCATCTTACCCTATTTCAAAGTTTTTTCTAAATAAAAACTATTCTAATCATTTTACCATCTCATTTTTCAATATTTGTGTTTGAAAAAGATCATCTAAATTAAATTTATTTCATTTTTCATGCTTGGTAACTATTTTAATTATTACTTTTTTATATCAAAATGCTAAGTACAGGTACTTTTGAATAGTAATAGAACGAAGGATTTTTTAAGGCTGATAAAAATCAGATTACCTTGTAATAATACCAGTAATTTGGAGGGAATTTTGTTCTCAATATTGAAAAGAAACCCTGATAAGTGGAAAGGGAAGATTTAAACCAGAGATATTGAGAATTTATGAGAGTGAAAATGTAGGCTATCTTACAATTTCTGGCCATTAGCGCTAGGCAATCAATCTGGAGGCTCCTAATAATTTAAATGAGTGTATTTTGAGCTTCACAGGAAATGATTATTGCTGACACTATATCCAGATAGGTTATAATAGAGTAAATGTAGTTGATATCTTTGGGGGTGATTAATATGTATTCTATGATAAGTTATTAAGAGCTCTCAAATTGGGAGGGTGATACACTTTCCAATTACTCGTGTGAGATGACAACTAATGGCTGATCTGAAAACAATAGAATGCACACACATATTAGTAACAGAAGCAACTGACCCAATTGTGACATGTGCCCCCATCTCTCATTGCACCAGCAATGAAACTCAAGACAATTCATGATTATTATCTTGGAGACAGCTTTTGGGGATTACATTATTCATGTTATTCATTAATATATCTAAGAATCTTGTTTATCCTAAAGTAGGTCTAAATATGAAAATAAGTCAGCCACTTAGTTATTTTTTTAAATGTTTATTAACTTATTCCTGATATAATGAAAACATCTGGACTGGGACTGGCCAGGAATATGTCACTTTAGGGATTAGGAGGGTTTGATTGAGATGAAGTGCACCCACATCTGCGTGGGAGGAGAGTGAAAAATTATTTAGGAAAACAGCTTGCACAAATTGAGGACCTCCATTTAGAGATTTGCTGCACAAACTATCAATAATGAACCAGCTGATTGCACAAATTGAGGACCTCCATATTAGAGATTTGCTGCACAAACTATCAATAATGAACCAGCTGATTGCACAAATTGAGGACCTCCATTTAGAGATTTGCTGCACAAACTATCAATAATGAACCAGCTGATTGCACAAATTGAGGACCTCCAGTTAGAGATTTGCTGCACAAGCTATCAATAATGAACCAGCTGATTGCACAAATTGAGGACCTCCAGTTAGAGATTTGCTGCACAAACTATCAATAATGAACCAGCTGATTGCACAAATTGAGGACCTCCAGTTAGAGATTTGCTGCACAAGCTATCAATAATGAGACTTTTGGAGAGCATTGACAAGGTTTGAACTTTAATAATGTTTAATGCTTTGTAGCCAATATTTGATACAGATTAAACTATGGGGGCTTGAAAACTGTGAAATACTTCAACATATTGGGCCACAAGTCTTAACTTTTTCAAGAGATGAAGAAGCTGCAGAAAAATGTCAAGCTCTAACTTTATTTGCAAAAATACTAGATTAGACTAATTCTTTGGGGGTGAAGGATCCAATTAATTGTGGTCAGGCTTGTTTTTATTTGCTATTTGTTTTTACCTAAGGTTTTTTTTTATGTACTCAGAAATAATAGAAAACAGAGCTGCATTGATCTGATAACTTATTTTACACACAGTTGATGACAGTATATTCCCTACATAAATTACTTGACAAGCCTGTGATGATTAATTTTATGAAGATTATTTTATGATACCTCATAGATGTGATTCATCCTTATAAAAATGATATTATTAGTCTTGTGACTATCCTACAGAGTTTGCTTTCAGAGATCATCAGACTGGTGTCACTATACAACCTCTGATCCCCCTCACTGGATGTCACATCAACAGCCCAACTAATTGCAAGGCTAGTAATATTAATGTCTCATAATGAGGCCTCTCTAAACCACATACCTCTTACTCATGCTCGACTGCATGTGCTGTGTGTATCCATCAACCACATGTGTAAATTGTCAACGTCAATGCTGGGATATGAGAAGAGAGTATACAAGAGTGACACTTATCAAGATTGTGATGCAATATTCATTCTTGAATTTGAGCTTCATTAAAAACTTAATAGTTAAATTTGAGAGCACTATACTATAATGCCACTATGGACACAAAACTATTTATAGCTTTATTCAATTTGTCAGTAACTCACATCCATAACTGCATGTTATAAGGCATTGTTCTGCAAACTAGCCAAGTTAAAAACTTATTTTTTGGCTGCACACTTTTGTTTTGGGTACACATCCAGTCCGACGGTTGTGTGGTAAATCATAATTAAGAAAGTATAGACTAGATTTTTTTAAATCTTGAAGTAACTTCAAATGTTCCAAGATTAAAGGCTGAAGTTCTTTTTCTTTGCCAACTTCTTTAACATTTGGTTCAAACCATTAGTAATTTGGGTAAATCATAACTCTAGCTTTGAAAGTTTTTGACTCTCAGATCTATTAAAAATATTAGTAAGTAAGAAATGCAGATGAAGCTTGTACCAACTTAATCTATGTTCTTATTGAACAGCGGGCGATGTGTGGGTTGCGGCCGCACGGCACACCAGTATGCTGCAGTACATTGTTCTGTGGTGTTGCTCTAGCATTATACTGAACTGTCAGTGACAAGGAGATCCAGGTTTGAATTTTGGTCAGATGGTCTCTCCTGTCACACAAATATAGGTACGGGAAGGTGTTGTACCTTGAACCTATTTTCACATTTTGATTTTTTACTTTGTTCAACCTTTTAAGAAGTTTGTGAAATTCTGTATGTAGAGACCAGGGTACCTTAGGAAACATATATATTCCGTATGTAGAGACTAGGGTACCTTAGGAAACACATATATTCCGTATGTAGAGACTAGGGTACCTTAGGAAACACATATATTCCGTATGTAGAGACTAGGGTACCTTAGGAAACATATATTCCGTATGTAGAGACTAGGGTACCTTAGGAAACACATATATTCCGTATGTAGAGACTAGGGTACCTTAGGAAACACATATATTCCGTATGTAGAGACTAGGGTACCTTAGGAAACACATATATTCCGTATGTAGAGACTAGGGTACCTTAGGAAACACATATATTCCGTATGTAGAGACTAGGGTACCTTAGGAAACACATATATTCCGTATGTAGAGACTAGGGTACCTTAGGAAACACATATATTCCGTATGTAGAGACTAGGGTACCTTAGGAAACACATATATTCCGTATGTAGAGACTAGGGTACCTTAGGAAACACATATATTCCGTATGTAGAGACTAGGGTACCTTAGGAAACACATATATTCCGTATGTAGAGACTAGGGTACCTTAGGAAACACATATATTCCGTATGTAGAGACTAGGGTACCTTAGGAAACACATATATTCCGTATGTAGAGACTAGGGTACCTTAGGAAACACATATATTCCGTATGTAGAGACTAGGGTACCTTAGGAAACACATATATTCCGTATGTAGAGACTAGGGTACCTTAGGAAACACATATATTCCGTATGTAGAGACTAGGGTACCTTAGGAAACATATATTCCGTATGTAGAGACTAGGGTACCTTAGGAAACATATATATTCTGTATGTAGAGACTAGGGTACCTTAGGAAACACATATATTCCGTATGTAGAGACTAGGGTACCTTAGGAAACATATATTCTGTATGTAGAGACTAGGGTACCTTAGGAAACATATATTCCGTATGTAGAGACTAGGGTACCTTAGGAAACACATATATTCCGTATGTAGAGACTAGGGTACCTTAGGAAACATATATTCCGTATGTAGAGACTAGGGTACCTTAGGAAACACATATATTTTTTTTAGTATAAGAAATTAAAACTGGTTCATATTTTTTTGTTATTTTGAAAAAATGTTTACACTAGGACTGAAGTACAACATATGTGTTGTACCTTGGACCTCTGTGGGGGATTTTAAGTAAAACTCTGGAAAACAATTACAATTTTTTTCAATGTCTAGCAATTAGGCTATAAACAATTTTTTTTAAACTGGTTACAATCATGAATTGGTAAAAATGTTTAGTTTATTCAACATTTAGCTGTGATTGATAAAACACAAAAAATCAGTTCATTCAACATTAAATTTTGAAAGATCGACACCCAAAGCCAATTTTTCTATCTGGCGTGCTGATCCTCTACTTAAAGTAGGGTGTGGTAACTTAAAAACCACATCGTTTTTGTCAATAGCATAGACTTCATAGTTCTCTCATGTAACTTTCTGAGAATTTAAATCTCTTTTTAAGTACTGGAACTCATAATATCGTTCATTTATTGCTACCACTTCAGCTACAAAATATTCCACAGTATTTTTGGTTGCAATCTTTACCAATACACACAAACTCCAAGTTCAATCTTTTCATCATCTGGATCAATAAGATCAGTAAAATCATCATCCGATGAACCGGAATCATCACACAAGGCATTTTCATCTGACTTCAGAATCAGAACTGTAGATCAAATTCTTTTTTATTATTTTCTTCATTTTTGTCTCCTTCAATATGTTATTTTTTTTATTTTCTTGAATGCTTTTTGTGATTTTTTTTCTGCTTCTTCCTTTTGACGTTTCACTGGAGTATCTGTTAAAATATAAGAGCTCCCTTTTTTTCTGCCCTTTACAGTAACTTTACGTAGTTTGGCCTTTGGGTAAGGCCTTATTTCTTGAGGGGATACAAGGTTGGTAGGTTCAGAGTGATTGCTTGGAGTCAAACCCGAAGTTGAAGAACCAGAATCTAGGCTTGAATTATTTTGTAGGACTCCGCTTAATTGGTTTTATTCGCCAGAGAGGGCATTAACAGTTTTATTTCCAGAGTGACCATTAGCAGGTTGGTTTACCTCAACTGGTGGCATTGGCCGGTCTGATACATTATACGCTAGAATCTCATGATCTTGAAAGATGTTTTCATTGAGTAGGTGGACTTTGAAACCATGCATAACATTTGTGGGCGTACAAGCTAAAGGAAAAGCCTTCTCAACTAGCTCCGCTACATCATAAATTGTTGCTGGTTTCCCAGCATTATCCGACCTCCTCATCCACTTGTCCATGGCTGTATTATAATAAGCTTTGAATGGGCCAAAAACCTGTCTATCTAGCGGCTGCATCTTGTGACCAGTATGGGGAACAAATGTAACCAATGGTACCACATTATCTTTAGCCAACTGAATTGTGTGAATGGATATATGGCTGTCATGGTTGTCAAGCAGCAAGATAGTCGGGTTCTCCACGCTAGAATGGCTGTGCTTTATAAAATGTCTCAAAAACTCATGAAACGGGTCTTCAAATGACCACTCCGAAGGGTTCGCTCCACCAATACTTCCAACTGGAGCCCCTTTCAACATAAAGTCCTTGAAGTTCACACGAGGAAATATTACCATAGGTGGAATCGAACCACCACTGGCATTGACAGCTGTTACCTTTTGGTAATTGGTAAAAAACAAAGAGACATTTGCTTTGTTAAATGCTGTTGCACAATACTATTAAGTGTTGTACCTTGAACCTATCCGAGGTACATCACTTTCACTAGGACTAAGGTACAACACTTAGCCATGTTTCAAAAAATGGCTGCCAACCATTTTGAGGTTTCAGTAAACGCAGCTATAAACACATGTTCTTGAAGACAAAACAATGATTTACAAGACTTAGCTACTATTCTAACATTTAAAAAATTAGCTACAGTGAGAAAAAGAAAAAGAGATGCATGAAAATACTTACTTTGAACATAAGAAAAGTAACTTCAATTTCTCCCAGCAATACAACACAATATTCATGAACTAAAACACCTTGCTAGAGGCCTCTGGTACCAAAGTTATAAACTACATGTATTAGTTAGCTCCTAACCCCACAGATGGTGCTACAATCACTATAGGTCCAAGGTACACATATGTCCAAGGTACAACACCTTCCCCTACTTTAAAATATACCATTCTCATCTCTCTAGCCTGAACTCGAAGAAAAACAATAGTCGTATCAATACCAAAGCACAATGGTCCTTCCCCCTGCAATTTCCTCCAGGTTTGTACTTTTGTAAGCTCATCGCTAGAAACAATACACAGTCAACATTGGATTTAGCGGACTTGCTTATATTGAACTTTTGACGATAACAGACATAATTAATCTCGCCCACTCTACATACATTTCATTTATTCAAATTTTATAATGGACACCCAGCTTTGGTTTTAATGAACCTAAAAACTGAAACTTTCAGCAAAAATGTCATTCTAACATCGTAATTCTTTAATAGCCAACAATTTTTGCTGTTTGAGCTTAAGACTTGAATAAACCAGTTACCTACCTGATTTTAGTAACACACATATCAACTGAAAGTTTGTATTGGAAAGAGGACTGAAGGTTGAGTGCAGACAACCAAGCTGTAGGCTTTGTGGCTAGAGCAAGTGAAGACAGACAGAGGCTGTAGCAACATACGCTAGGCGCAAAGGAGAGCGTCGTCGGCCACTCTACAGAACTACTCTTGGCACATTGATATGTGCATTTCAAGAAAGAAGATAATGTGCTACTTAAGGAACTTCTACAATAGGTCAATAAACAATTCTGTTAAAATTTAACAAATTATTTATTTGAACCATGAAGGAAGCCATTGTAAAGGCTGTGGAAGATGGTTTTAGAACAGAAAAGAAAAGAGGATAAAGATGACTAATACAAGAGTAAAAGATTTGTTTGCTGTCAGCATTGACCCAAGAGAAAGATCTATACAAATTATTCATCAAAACAATGCCTACAGCAACACACAACCAACTATATATTTGTTAATTCATATATTTAAATAAAATGAATCATGTTTGTAATCTTTTTATTCATTTTTCACCTCTCAAGATTGAAAGGAAACTCATCTCGGTTTTAGGGAACTTCAGACAAAGTGAACCAAATATCTTACTCTTAGGGGGTTCATTATGAGTGGAGTTGACTTATCTACGTGTAAATTTACCAGTTTTAACACTTTATTTCTCGGGGTATTTTTAAAATATTTCAATTATTTTTATAAAATACTTTTCTTTGAAATATTTTGAGATAAATTTAAACCTTTGTTCATAGCTACTCCTGCTGTCCTTAATTTGACGCCAATATGTTTATAATAGCTCTTTCCTCATGTTATTTCAGATCTATATGAGCTATCTCTCTCATCATTATGTCTGAATCAGATCCATGGGCTCAAATACAAGAAATTAAAAGTAAAAGAAACAGCCTCCGAGAAAAATTACAAAAGCGTAAAAAAGAAAGACAAGATATCTTAAATTTATCAACTGGATCAGGTATTATCAATTACTATTGCTATAGTTAAAAATCAACTTATATTTTTCATTAAAAAAGTTGGTAGCTATTGCATATAATCTTGCTCGACAAATGTACTAGTAGTATAAATTTTACTTTTGCACAGGAAGCCAAAATGAGAAAATATGTCGGGAGCCTAAGATGTTTGAGGTCTATAGGTTAACATATTTAATCAGCATAATGCTTACCAAACCTCCTTGAGTATGGATAATATACATCCCACTTGGAGGACTTAACTGCTCAGTGATTGGCAGAGAAGATAATTATGACAGACCTAGAAATCCCTTGATATGTCTGAATGAGAACCAATGTATCTGATATATGTAAACATGGTTCCTTTCTGCCACACGGCCTCCAGGCATATCCTCCGTTGTGACTTCCTGTTTACCACTCATTCAGCATAGATTATTAACCTCTTACTAAGTTTTGCTGTGTTAACAACCACATGACCCAATTATGTGTAATTATCTACACATATCCTATACATAATGGTTCATTTATTTCAGAATCTACTACTTCACCCATTGTAAAAGCGAAAACGTTTACTGTGGAAAGTCCAGCAAGTAATGTCCCATCGCCTGCAACTCAAGTACAAGGTAAACACATTTGAATTAGTTTAAACAAGGAATGGGTAGCATTTTAAAACTTAGGAATTTGGACTACCACTTATGTATTTGTTGACCCCCATGCCGATGAAAGTGTTGCGAAGAAATGTTTAGGTGTGGGCCGGTTTGTTTCCATTGTACTTAGATCAAAAACTAGAACGTTTAAAGTTCCAGTTTGTCATACATTTGGGAAACTGAGGGAACCAGGAAAAAACACGGAATATTTTGTGTCTGGAACAAAATAAGAAAACACAGGAATTAAATACAAAACTGGAACATAAAACTGTACACTTTAAATAGTAGTCTCTTGAATAGAAAAAGTAAATCAAACTGAATAAATAAACATTGTGATTCTGATACATCTCCTGCCCTCTTTCTTTCCTTGAAACATTTGGTGGTGTAGCAAATACACAAACTTCCCCATAAAATTCTTGTGCTAAACACAAATGACATATCTTCATAGTTGTCAATTTTCTGAAAACCTAAATTTAATTCCTCTATACTAGGCTACGCTCTAAAGTATCTGAAGAACACAAGTATTAAGCTAAGGCACACTAGCAACTAATTGAGTTTGATGATTGGAAAGTTGGTGTGGGTGATGGAACTGTAACTAAACAGTTGACTGCATTGGAACGCAATGGACTTCACAGAAGCAGTCAACGATAAGGAAGGCTAGATGTACATAAAAATAAGTTTTGGGCTTAACCAAATACTTTTAAATGCTATGTTTTACAAGGATGCAATAATATAAAGAAATGTCTTAGACCTTATGATCAAATTATAGAATAATAGAATATGTAATTTGTTACTTAGAAGCAACCAAACAAATAAGTTTCTGCAGAGTTAAAAAAATAGAATTTATTTATTTTTTAATTTGTTTCATATTAGTTAAAAATGAAAAGCCTTATAATCAAATTTGGCTCCAATTTCAAAATTTAAATAATCAAGTTTTGGAAAATAATAATTTTCAATTTTAGGAATTATTTATGCAGGCAGACCTTTATTTAACTGCAAATAGTTTAGAATGGCAACACTTCATTCACTACCAAGTAGCTATTACTTTAACACAAATGTGCACACGCATGCATACATACACACATGCTGAACTTTGGTTCTAGCTCAAAGATACATATACAGTCCTAATCACGCCATCCCATTGTGGGTAGGCAAAAAACTATTCCATTCTTAATCCATTCTCACTAACTTTCTCCACACTTCCCTATCCTTGCACACACCCTTCGCTTCAACAACATCCATACACCAAGTCATACATGTTCTTTTATTCTTAGAACATTTACTGTTTATCTTTTTTGCACATTCATCTACAATATTCGCCTACCCTATTCCTTTTGATCCACTCTCTCTATATCTACTTTGTCACTTGATCCAAACTCATCCTCTCAACATGGCCAAACCAACGTAAGCCACTTTTTTCACACTTACCTATTGGATTCCCTCTCAAACCCCACTACTTCAGCACCCATTCATTACTGACTTTATCCATATGCATTTATCCACATACATTTCTTAGATATCCCATTCCAATGACAGGGAAATTGAGGTTCGAATCTTGGTTGGGTGTCCTGAAGGTTTTTTTCCAAAACGGTTTTCCACTCTCCCTCCACGCAAATGCGGGTTCACTTCCTCTAATTAAACCTTCCCAATTCCTAATCCATTAGTTTAATTAGTACTTAAAAGCGTATAACCCGAACGGGTAGTAAGACGCGCTGCTAAATAGTAGTAGTAGTAGTAGTAGTAGTAGTAGTAGTAGTAGTAGTAGTAGTAGTAGTAGTAGTAGTAGTAGAAGTTATTTGCAGTTTTATTAAAGTCTTTTAGCTTCATATTCGAGAATATCAGAAGGTGTGAACTACATCTATAAGGGGCTAATTTATTCCAAGAAGGGCAATCACCCCATCTCTACACTCCACTTATCGTTTTCATTGTCCCTAATTTGGAGTGGTCCTTTCCCACTTTTTTGAAACTATACTCTTTTAAAAGATATTTAAAGTAGTCCCCCCTCCAAATTATTTTGAAATTTGGATGTTCCTAGAACCTATTTTGAGAAGCGTCCTTCAGAAATCTTTTAAAAGTTTGGATGCCTCCAGAAGCTATTTTTAATAGTCCTCAACCAGTTTACTTTTTTAAATTTATTTCTACTGAAAGCTATTTAAAGGGGTTTTCCTCAAAAAATGTTTAAAATGTAGATGCTTCCAGAAACTATTTAGACTGCTCCTAGCTTGAGTTCTTTTCAAAAATTACATAACCCTTAAAAATTAATTTGAGTTAATTTTTACCCTTTTTAATCTTTTTAGTTACCCTAAACTATTCTTCCGGGCAAAGCTGTACTTCATGCTAGTAATATATAAAAACAAAAGTGAGTTTAGGTGTGTGTGCAGAAAAATCTAAGCCCCTTAGAGATAAGATGAAAAATTGAAATTTCGAAGATCTTTAAAAGGACCACCTCATTTACCAAGGAAAATTTACAAAATGAGGAATTTCAAAATTGGGCTCCAGGACTTGGAGGAGGGAGTCAAAATAAGAAAGACGTTTTAACTTTGGTAGAAAATTGGAATTTGGGGAAAAGGTAGAAGGACTACTCCAGAAAATAAGAAGTGTTAAAATTTAAGAGTGAACGCTGAGCGTAAAATTTAAATTATGATTGCCATAGGTAGCTTGGTATTGTGCAAGGAGGAATTATATAAATGCTAGCAGCCAGATGTTGAACGTCCTAATTTGAATAGTTTGATAAAGTACAAAGAATGGATCTGCCTGCTAGTAAATTATACATGTGAGATGATTTCACCCTAAACCATTATTTGAAATAAGTCTCTTCTCTAGCCCCCTCCCCAGTAAACACAATATAATATTTAGTCACAAAAGAATGTCTAGCTATCTGGACAGTTATTATGTTATGGTCAGATAAATAAATCGAGCGTTGAACAATGACGTTCATGTAGTGACCAGAAAAACTTTGCTTAAATAATATTTGTTTATTATAAATTAATAAAAATGCACAGCATTTGTCAAAACAAAAACAGTATGTTACATAAGACATATTTGTAGTTGTCAACACAAAATTGATATTTCAAATACATAAAAATGCACACAAGTTTGCAAAACAATAAATTAAAAAGGGGAATTAGTCATAAATGTTAACACTAACTCAAAATACTATTTAAAAAAAATCCCGTAGCTAATGGAAACAGCCATTATTAAAAAAATGTTCTTCACTAATTTAACACCCTTTAACATTAGCCCTAATCTTTAGTTTACTTTTTAAAATCACCATAAATATTTGTATTTACCTAAAGAGTTTATAGGAATAAAATATTTAAGAATTTCTTAGAAATAAACAAAATTATTGGCTTTGAAAAATATGTTTCAAATAAAATATTTCTATTAGTATAAATATAACTACGTATTTTCATTGATAAGTAATTTCATATTTCAAATAGTTTTGGAGATGTGATAAAAACTGGGAGTTTACGCATCAGACCAGCCGGAACCCTTTAAGTAATTTTGCCGAAAAAATTATAGTAGCCATTTAGGTTTTATTATTGATAAATGCTTAGAAATGAAATTTAATAAAAATCAATTAGGCCTATTTTGAGAAAATCTATTTTTTCTATTTTTCCCTTAAGTAAACTACCCTTAACTTTAAATTTAAATATCCAATCCAAAAATCTCCTTTGGGCAACCCTATAAAAACCTTAGATGCCAGGTTTTAGCCCGATCGGTAAAATAGTTTAGGCTGTACTCCAAGGTACAGATAGACGGAAATTCAAAAACCACTTCGTCGGATTCGGGGGTTAGGGGGGTCATGAAACGTCGAAATTCATCAAAATCTCAAGTTTTTTTTATGATAACAATACTTTCTATACCTGTACGATAGTGAGAAAAGAAAAATATTTAACAGGAATCCTTTTCCAATTATAAATTAATGGGTGAGTGTCTGGGAGTTTTATTTGTTTTCGAGTGAGTTTAGTTTGTAAGCTGTGTACTGACACACACAATCGATTCAGCAGGTTTAAGTTAATCAATACAAATACTGAATGTTAAGAATGTGGCATGGTTTTGTCTACTTACATGCATGTTTAACACAGATCTATGATGCAACCATTACTAATTAACACGCCCCTTTAGCACAATTTGACCTTTCGTCCCGATCTGGAGAGTGTGTGATTATTACATAATGTTGTGTCACAATCGTGTGACGTCATTGTGGTATTGGTTTATTCTTGTCCAAACTTGTTGGTTCCTGTCTCGTTAATTTTTTATGTGTGCGCCTTGGATTCTTATATCTGGGTAGGATTGGGATGGGCGTTGGAGTTTTTTATTTATTGGTAGTGGGAACGTTCAGTTCACGGCGTAGGTCACTCCTCACCGCGGCGTGTTGGCATCGCTAGGGAGGGTGCAGCACGAACCTCTCCTGACGGTCACTTAGCGTAGAGTGTGAGAAATGGTTACAAGCCACAAGACTCTGAATCTATTTTGGTATCACAACCTTCCCCCAGCAATGGATACTACCAATGATGTCACCGCAACCCCGATGCGACAAGAAAAGTTGAGAAAAGAATAGATCAAGATCTTGAATGATGTCGCAACCCTCCCCTTATATGTGGCAATGGGTTTTCCCTGATGACTCATACTTGGCACCAGTTTAGCGGCTCTATAAGACAAGCGAGTACAGGAATAGATCGTGATCTTGAAACCGTGATCTAGTACACGAGGTCATTGACCCTGACAACCCTCCCCTTATCCTGGCAATGGGTTTTCCCGATGTCGTCATCGCAACCCCGCTGCGATAATACAAGTCGAGACAAGAATAGATCACGACCTTAAATGATGTCGCAAAGGGTTTTTCCTAATGACTCATACCTGGCGTTAGACTGGAGGCTCAATAAGACAAGTCGAAACAAGAATAAATCACGACCTTGAATGATGTTGCAATGGGTTTTCCCTGATGACTCATACATGGCGCCAATTTGGCGGATCAACAAGACAAGTTAAGACAGGAATAGATCGTGACATTAAAACCATGAGCTAGTACAATAGGTAATTGACACTGTTAATGCTCGGTTTCAGATAAATGATGTCGCAACCCACCCCCGGCAAGGGGTTTTACGGTGATGTCGCAGCTTTGATTATGCATAATCAGGGACCTTGGAATCCTCAGCTAGGAGCCGCTATCCCCCACCACAAAAGTCTACTAAAATTATTAGTATGGTATCGTTCGTCGATATGCACGGATGTAGGTATCAGCCATGCACCACTTTTGGTGGTGGAGTAAGGTAGAAATGTTCCGGTGCTTACGTGGAGTGAGGAAGAGGAAAACTTAGTGATAATACACCTCAGAGGAGGATTGAACCCTGACTTCCACCGTCATAACTCTATGAGTTACACGCAAACTTTTTTGGCTAAACGTCTATATATTAATGATGATAGTGCGGTAGGCATTATTAAGAAAATGTTCCGGAGGGAGAAATACCAATATTTTACAGGGAAGGGATTCGATTTCAACCTTCCCACTAAAATTAAATGAACCTGAAATTAAAACGGCGTGGTAATAGGTATTTGAAACTGTACCCCACATTTGCGAGAGCGAAATCAAACATCAGTTAAAACTGGCTAACCACTCAATATAATTAGACCAGGTAGAATCTGTACCAACATTTGATTCAGGAAAACCTTATCCCCAACTGGTAGATTCCCGAGAGTACATCAGCACTCAGTGGGTGCGTGAGCACAATTGATGAGTAAAGGTAAATCTACACTGTTTTACGTGAACCGGCCGCTCACCGCCGTCAAATTGATGCTTCGACAAATCGAGACAAGAATAATATCGGGAAACACTGTGGTGTCAGCTTGGAGGTTTTACGCGTCGAGACAGGAATGGGTGATGTTGCAATCCATCCAGATGTCTCATATCTGGTGCCAGTTTGGCAGCTCCAAAAGACAATTTGAGAAAGAAACATATCACGGGTAGGTCACTGACCCTGTTCATCTCGTACCACGTGACGTCAATTGAGGGAAGCAGGGGTGGATATATACGGGGGTGCTTGGTCGTCTATTTATAAGCGTTTGTAGATTGGATCAAGATTGACCAGTTACACCAGCTGGTAGATATTGTTGACGCCATACAGACCTTAAAATTTTGTGATATAATCGTCGATCAAAAGTACTCGGTGGATAAATTAAATTCGGTCAATATAAAGTCCGGGAGACGCCTAATAGCCTATCTAGAAGGTGATTTTGGTGTATTTTTACCCTGTTGTTTTGGTACTCTAACAGGTGAAGACGTGTGCGAGCTTAATAATGAAAAACTGGTATTTACCTGCGCTGGAGTAAAACCCGGTTCCCCTATCATTGTGAACTTTGAACGCGTTTAAGAGACGAGCAGAAGAGTTAAGCAGGTAACAACAACATTGGGCAGCTGGGAAGTTAATAGATGTGCATGTGTAATACCTTATTGCACAGTGGACCCTACAAACTATTCCGCACGTTTAGCGGTCAGGTACGCTCACCATTCTTAGAACTGGCTATAATAATTTAATGTTTGTGGGTCATATGATTGCGGAGCGTGCCTATACGACAGCAGAAAATATTCACAGTGTGGCTGTGAGTGATAGATATGTAATATACAAAGTAGGGAACCACGACAGAGAGGAGCGAGGCTACATCGAGTTCTGCGACTCTACCTGTCACATGATAAGAGCAACTGAAGTACAACCCTACGAGAGAATCGAGGAGTATTACCTGTGCGATATGACATGTTCTGTTTACAATTTCCGCAAGGGGGACGTGGTGGCCGTGTTGTCCAGGCCTCAACCACCCTTCCGAGATCCACAACACCCTCCACAACCCTTCACGATTCCGCAGCCACTGCCCCCACCACCAGAGTCACCAGCATACCCACAACCAAAGTCACCTGAGTACGCCAGAGTCGTCTGCCTATCAGACAGAGTCAGCAAAATACTCACAGCCAGAGTCACCCACGTGCCCACCGCCAACGGAGGAGGAGGGGGTAAAGTTCAAAAAACCCATAAATCTCGAGGATTTAACAATGTACAAAAACTATTCAAATGTTAATATTATGGGTGAAATGCCCGATGACTACATAATCGGTCAGGGCAGTTTAGGTAACATCATCCTTCCAAAGTCTGCCTATTATTTGGATTGTGATCGATTTAAATCTAAACCACGCTGCATGACATATCTTGGAGGACAAAGTGTGACGTCAAAAAGTGAATTAAAAAACTAGCCGCACTCATGTTGTCGAGTTCTGACATCATCGGAGCTAGTGGTGACAATTTGAAAAACGTAAGAGGTGAACGCAGTTTGTGAGTAAAGAGCATTTCCGTTTGAGCGACAGTGTTTTTTTTCGGGGATATTTCTTTCACTGCATCTCCAGTTACCATGATGTCATTTAAATGCGACTTTTGTGAGGGGTCCTACGCAAAGCTCTCCAACCTTACTCGGCACAAACATCAATGTCATCAGACACCTCCAAATCCTGATCACCAGGATGCCTATTGGTAAGAGGAGGTATTGTGCAGTGCATTAGACCTGATCGAGAAAGAGGAATATAACCGTGTCAAGTGCTTAAATGAACTTGAGAAAAAACATAGTTTTAATGTTGTGCTTTCGAAAGAGTCCAGCAATGAACCAAACATTATTGGGCTTAAGGGTGTGGGCAAAGCAAGAATGCAGGGTAAAACTTTGGATACATTGTCAATATGTATTTTAGCGCCTCTCAGCATGTCCTGAACTATTTTGGAGGTGACTCCTACTCATTTTCTCGATGGTAGAAGATATTATATTTTCCATTGATGTTTTTTATTAGATAAAAGAGTGATTATATGTTTTTTCTTGCTATCACAATTATATAATTCATTTTGCACTCTAAACGATCAACTTGTAGTGGTCACAAGACCTAAATAATATTGCTGCTTGCCAAAAAAACTTTATGTTGTTTTGGCTGCACGTTATGAATGTTTTAAATTAATTAATTAATTGTTGACTGTCAAATAAAAAACTAGTAATAAAATTTTGTTATTGTTTTTCTAAACTTCTAGAATATGTTGGCTACTCAAAGATAGGGAAGAGCTAGCAATATCCACGTGACATCTTTGTAAGAATGAAATATCAAATAGCGCAGGCTGGTGAATATTATGCTTTATTGTTTACACATATGAGTTGATATAACGATAATATATATATATATGAGTATAAAGGCTAAAACATTATGTTACTATTATAATTGCAAATATATATATTTATTTATTCATTTATTTATGAGTATAACGGCTAAAATATTATGTTACTATTATAATGGCAAATAGTTATACTGTTTAGAAAGAGTTTATAAATTAACTAAATTGATGAAAGGTAACATGTCAAGTTCACACACACACGTACACAAACGCATTTAAATTATTATAATAAACCAAACTTATATTCACTTGTATTCATTTCTTAATCACTTTCATTCTATGCCATCTAGTGAATAAAATGATTAATTATGACTTTTTCAATATCTTGTGATAGCACGTTATGTAAATGTAATTATTACTACTCATAAAATCATTTAAATACGCCAAGGGGGTGGGAATAATGAAAGTATTTTTGAGGGGAAAGTTTACCCACATTTTCGTGGAGGAGTTGGAAATACCCTCAATTTGAAATGACCAGACGTGCTCTGTTTAGTTACTTGTACAGCTCACAAGATCTAAACAATATTGATGTATGCCATTTAAGGAAATGTGTGTTATTATTATTATTATTTTGAAAAATCCCTAGAATATGTTGGTTGGAAATCCTTGGAGAATCAAAGACAGGAAGGCGATGGCAATATACACATGGCAACATTACCATATTCATTTATAAATTGTAATTGTTGTGACTTTATATTGCTACCCAAAGAGAAAGTAAAATAATTTTATTGTTGTATTCTGAATGTTTCAACTCATCTATATTGTTTGAGACTGAGCTTCTAAGCTATATAAACTGTATTTATAGGATAGGAGAGGAGGTGTTTGGTTGTAGACGTTAAAACACAAACATAACAGTTTTATGATATGTATTCACACGAATAAAAGTTATACAAATATAGCTCACACCATGAAAAATATACTTGTAATATTTATTTACACAAATAAAAGTTTTACAAATATAGCTCAAACCACGAAATTTATAATTGGAATATTTATTTACGCAAATAAATATTTTTACAAATATATCTCACACCATGAAAAGTATAATTGGAATAATTATTTACACTAATAAAAGTTTTAGAAATATGCTTCATGGCATGAAATGTATGCTTGGAATATTTAATTACAAAAAAGTTATAGAATATATATTACACCTTGAAGTATATTATACATGTTTAAATATAGAGAAAACAATAATTAATTTCTAGAGGTCGTAGCTGGAATAGTGGCCTTGGTACTAAATCTCTAAACTAATTTACAAAGTCCAGTTTAAAGAGTATTTGAATATATGTACATGCAGCCAGATGGTTTCAAATTAAAATATGTACAAGAAAATAAACAAAATTGATTATAATTAATAATATTTAGCACCGCATCTTACTACCCGTTCGGGTTATACGCTTTAAGTACTAATTACGTTAATGGATTTAGGAATTGGGAAGGTTGAATTAGAGGAAGTGAACCCGCATTTGCGTGGAAGGAGATTGGAAAGCCATTTAGGAAAAACCACCCCAGTTCACCCGACCGAGATTCGAACCTCAATCTCCCCGTCCTCAGCAGTCGAGCTCAACACAACAAGCCAATTACGCCACCGAGACGGGTATTGATTAGAATTAAAATAAATAAATATATATACAAACAACTAATTATATTTGACTGGAAATAATCAGGTATGTGAAGGATTTTACTGGCAGATAAAAAATATAAAAAGTATGCCGGGTGCATGAAATAAATCAATAAAAAAATGCGCGTTTTCAAGCAGAAAAAACTCTGAAATATTTGAAAAATGGTATATCAGTGGAACTGTCTAGAATGAAAGAAAAAAAAATATTACTCAGCCTGTCTAAGTGATCACCTTTTAGTCGTGGTGAACGTGATTACAAGGAATATGATACCCAAATGGCAACGTATTATTTTAATCATCGGTTATCCGTCGTTTGGTGTACACCAGCCGGTAAACTTTATTCTGCGAAACGGTACTTACAGTCGCAAGACCTTTTCTTAAAATTTTGTGCGGTAACTGTCTATATCCTTCTGAAGCTTGTTTGTGACCATCGCTTTCAAAACGTCAATATTAACGCCTTTCCATTTACCAATGTTCATGGTGATCCCGTGAATATTGAAATTTTTTTTTTACATGATCGCCACCAACACTAACTCGGTACGCGTAATTCTTAAGACCGCCAGATAAAAAAAGGCGCTAATATAGCTTCCCGGACCGTAATCTTGAAGTTCATCAGTGAGGTCACCTAAAAATTCTCCGGTTGGAGGACTCCTACCACTGTTGCGTTCCGTCAATGGAATGCTATCTGTATCATGATACAAAACGTGGTCCCCCAATTTTTCAAGTATGCTGTATAAGTGCAACCTAGCCATAGCAGTCGTGTGGCATGCCACCGCCACACTTGTGTTAGGGTTGGGGTGCAACGTGTCATGCACAACCTTGTAATTGAGGAACAGAACCTCATCATTAACATCAATGACGCTGCCCACGTTGATGTTCGGATCCGTCAGGTACTTGTGAATGCCCTGACAGTCGTTTACAACGGCTACGTGCGGTAACTCAGGTCTTTGCCCAAACTTTACCTATAGTGAATTTAAAAAAGTGTTTATCCAAAGTGCGGAGACCAGGGTTTTTACAAACAGATCCAAAATCGAGTTTTACCCTTTCCTTTTCCTCATATTTTTGAATATAAGCTAACTTCTCATCTTGTGAGGTAAACCACTCTGGATATCCGCTGACTTCTTGTTTAATTTTCAAAAAGTATCAATGTACCCGTGAAACAATCCTCCAAAATGTGTCTGACGATCGTAAACAGAGACATTGTACTCCCACACTTCGTGTACTGCTTCAACTGTGTGGTCTTTCTTAGTGGATTTATGGATCTCGTCAATCACCTGGACGCCTTTCAACCAGCTATCTTTATTGTCGATGTGCTGAAATGCGCCTTAGTTATTCTCCTCCCCACATTTCCTGCACAAGATGAACATTAGCTTGTCGTGCATCCATGTAGGCAATACGGTCATGAATAAATCCCGTGGAGGCGTCACCGTAACTTTGGCTATGCTTTCTACTTGTTCTGTAGACGGAAAATTTAGTTCCAAGTGAATTTTGAGGTGGCCAATGGTTTTTTTAGTACTTGAAAACGTAAATATACAATGAACACACATCCAAGTACTTGATTTTCTCTCCACAAGAAAGGTCTGCTACGTGGAAGAATTTTATATAATCTGTATGCCCGCCAAAGAATGGGACTGAGGGACACCTTACTGTACACCTCGTGCTGGAGTACAAATTGTTTCAACTCCTTGCCTGTGCGTTTCATCGCATTAAACGTAAATCTCCTCATCACTACGACCGTGTAGCCGACATTCTTTAATGTTTCCACGCAAGCCATCGTCACTTCGTAGCGCGTATCTATGGTCTCGTGGGGGCTGATTTTGATAGGAGGGGTCCTATCAGGTTAACAGAAAGGGCAACCGTGCCAATAACAGCCCCAGAACTGAAAGACGGTGGTGGTATCTCCAGCTTTAACAACGCCATCTACACGTCGACCTAACACATATTCCTCGTGGCGTTACCCACATGAAGGATAGATACACCACGTTAGTGGGCCTCGCAGCATAGCCATTGTACATTGAAGTGCGACTGTTGGTCTTCACACTGGTAGCCACCATTAGGGATGATACCGTTGGTATTCTCGTTAAGATGACTTCGGTGGTAAACCAAAAAGCCACTCCTACGAAGGTACACGCCTCTACGAAAGGATCGATCTTTGCTTTTTCCATAAGCATGTTGCTAAACTTTAGAAAAGCCTTCCGTAGGATCTTTACATCTTTCATGCAATACAGTTCCAACTCATGGGTAAAATCAAAGGCATATGTTTATTTGACCATCGCGTCGTACCATTTCTCAAAGTGCTCTTTTACCTCAACTGATAACTCACTGATGCCGTAGTCCCCAGTGGTGGCAAGGAACCCTATACCCCACGTTTTCTTTTTTATTTAAAAATAGGGTAAACGTTCCTTGGCCAAGGACTCGTCCAAGCCGAATGTCTTGGGCATCTTGGACAATGACATCGGGAGAAAGTTCAGCAAGTTAATAAATTGGAATGAGTCGTAACGCATGGACATGATTTTCCCACCGTTCATTATGAGCTCTAGAGTCCATTTTTTTTTACCGCCATAATGTATTTTAAAATAAAATTTCCATCATAGCACTTTTCATTATGGCCTAGGAGGTTGATGTCTTTAAATTTTGTTATTTTTGCTTGCTCAAGAAATCCAAAAAATTGTGCCATTATGGCATGATATTTGTATATGCGAGTCCTATTGCTCACAAAATTGGTGCAAGGATGGTTACTTACATCTATAAGAAGACAGGTCTTGCAACATGTTTGCATGACACAGAGGTTAGGTTCTTGAAAGTACGTGACAACCGCACCTTGAAGAAGCATTGCTTGTCTGCATTCAAAATCATAAAATGCAAACATGAAATTGCTCTTTTTCAGTGATATTTTGTAGCTGAAATGACCAAAAGCACGATGGGTCTCACATACTCTACAAAAAGTCTCATAACACCTGTGTGAATAATTTGATCTTTCCAAACTGAAAAATTGACCGCACACCCCACAAACCTTTTTTAAATCACAGACCGACATGTGACCTCTGCAAAAACCGGGACGTTTATGGTTATCAAAACATGTCTGGTTTGTGAACCAACGCCCACAGTCTTTATAGACCACAGATTGATCTCCAGTGTAAACCGCTTTAGCGTAGCAATTTTTCACGCGGATTCGCATTTGTTCTTGTTCTTATTACTGAATAGTACACGACACTCACGGCAAAAATACACGCACTTAAATGTGTCTCTCTAGGATGTTACGACATCAAAAAGGTTTTGCTTATGGTCGTGAAAATAAAAATCAAGTTAGCCATGAAAATAATGTTCGGGATGGGTAGGTTCGGTTCTGCCCCGCCC
>CABFVZ010005039.1:6503-37864 GCA_902151445.1 Timema monikensis
TCGAACAGGATAGGCACAAAGGAAGGGGGCGCGCCGGCTGAAGAACATTCTATATTATTCTGGCAAAGCCTGGCAGTTACCATCTTCTTCTCGTCTTTTCGTTTCTTTGAAGTTGGGTGGATTGATAATGGTAGCGGTGGTGGTCTCTAGCGGCGAGATTCGGCACTAGGCTCCATGTTGGCAGTTGCTCGCGTGTAGATTGTGTAGTCGGATGTTTGTTGCGCGAGGTGCTTCTCCAGATTGGTGATATAGGGTAAGTGATGTTTATGTTTGACTGGCCCCATTCTGTTGACTTGGAGCAATAATTGCTACATCACATTTTATAATATGTCAAAATGTGGAGTTGATATAGTTGACGAATTATCTGCGTGATATGATGGATCAAGGAATAGTAAGCGCTGGCCTCTAACATGTTTTTATTTATTGATGAATATAGTGGGGATGATTGCAAAAATAATATTTGACGCAAAAATAAACACGAAATGTGTGCGTAGAACATTTCTGACAAAGCTGGCATTAAAATTTATTCGGCCACATTTAAATGAAAGGCAACAAGTGAATCTTCCAATAGATTTAGCATTGACCGTAAAGCGACTCACGTCGCCCAAAACAACTACTTTTAACCTCCCTTGAAAAAAAAAATCAGTGTTTGAAATACCCATGAAAGAATAACAGAAAAACTAAAATTACTTGTTACATGTGTGGTGTGCACTTATATATGAATATATGATAAAAACATATGAAGGATGTGTTGGAAAACACCAAGCAGAGGAAGAAGTTGTTGAATAGCATCTTTGCTTGACTCGTTCTGAATAAATCTCTCTTCTGGTGTAATAAAAAAAAGTATTAAATATTTGACATTATATACTCTTAAACATTTCTAAATCATATTTTTGTAACTAAAAAATATTAATTCAATAAATACATATTGGAGAAAAATATGGGTTCATTAAATTTAACATTTTGTTTACCAATTGTTTGTACTAAATGCACAAATAAACTGTTACTCAGGACTTTGTGTGTAAAACCAACTTATCATTTTTTCCTGAATTTCATAATATATATATATATATATATATATATATTCAATAATAGTTATGGAATGCATAAAAATATACTTTTCACCTAAAAGTATTTTAAATAACATGTTTTTGTAATGTAAATCGGAGTAAATATCAAATGTAAATATGAAAAATTATATAATATAACAGGTTTCACTAGAAAAACCAAACTAAACTGTGTCACTTTTTTCACTAAATGAGTTACAAATGTATGAAAATTAATACACACCACTCAGTTTTTTTTAAATATCTGTGAGCTGAATTTAAAATAATGTGTGGGTTGTACAGACATCCCACACACAACAGGCGTAAGAATTTCAGGACACACTACTGCCGTGTTAAGTCGAAGAGGCTAAGAGTATATATGTTCCAAATGATGTGTCTCACTTTAGATCCAGATTATTATAGATCTCCATTTTGACGTTTGAAACAAAAACAGTAACTATATGTGTTTTAACATTGTATTAGATAAATATTCTCACTACAATCGAGCTCATAATAATTAGTATTTTATACAGACAAGTTCAAAGTAAATACAAAGCTAAGGTATAATAATTAACAAATTAGACAATGCATTTATAAATATTTTAATTTTTCCAATTTTTTAATCATAAACTCATTCTTTATAATTTACTAGGCTTATATTTGATTCAACTTTTAATGTTGAAAAAATATAATTTTATAGATATTTAAGCACAGCATCTTACTACCTGTTCAGGTTATACGCTTATGCACTAATTACACTAGTGGGTTGGGGATGAAGAAGTTTGAGTTTAGAGGAAGTGTACCCGCATTTGCTGGGAGAGAGATAGAGAGTGGAAAACCAATTAGGAAAAACACCCTCATTGCATCCGACAGAGATCGAACTTGAATCTACCTGTCATAGGCAGTTTAATCTAACGCAATAGTAGCACCTTGGACCATGCGGCCACCAAAGAGAGTGTTAGTTGTGTTGGAATATTTCGTGTTTGTATTTTCTGTGACCATTTTTACTATCGGTATGTCTAACATAACAGTTTCAGAATGTTGATATTTGAAAACAAAGGAAACAGATTGAGAGGTGAAATGGGCCTGTAATTTATTAAATTAAATTATAGCTTTAATATCGTTTATCGTGAAACAGCCGATAGTTTTTATCCCTAAATAATACACTCGCAATTTAAATTAGTATTTGATCCTATATATATATAAATAAAAGAAAAAGTGTTCTAGTTATATGATCCTGAGTGGTCGCATATTTACACTAATAAGGTATGAGATAGAGTTTTGGAAGAAATATTTCAATATTTTAGTGGAGGAAAATTGGGAAACAATTTAGAAATTAAAAAAACACTCAGTGAATCTGACATTCTTGTCAACGGCCAACCAGATGAGGCCAATGTCGTCTTAAACTGCTTGACAACAGGTCTTAGCTTAAGATTGGATGGACGCGAAAGTGAGAAAAAGCTTTTTTTTGTAGTTTTTATGGCAAATATTTTTTCGATGAATTAAAAAATATTGCTCCAGTACAAACATAGAATTTAATTTTATTTACATGGTGACCTCAACATTTTAAAAATATATTTCAAGGGTGTCCTGGAATTTATTGAAAACGTTTTCTCTTCATTTAAAAAGTTTGTTAGATAATTCCGCCATTTACATGTCAGATATTCAGAAAATGTTGATATCACCATGTGAATAAAATTAAACTCTATATTTGTATTGAAGTAATACTTTATTTACTTTGGCCAAAAAAAGTTTTTCAATAAAAAATTGCAAAACACTGGCCTTTTTTCGCGTACCTTCCATTCCACCTTAAAGGCTGTGTACACATTTAGGTTAAAATTATTAGGATATCACATTATTTTAACATAAGTTTGTGAACTAATACAAAGTAAAACGTATACATGACCAAATTATCAATCTTTATTTCTATTTATTTTAAGCGATTATACATAAAATAAAAATTTGTGTTTCAGATTCTCAAAACTGCTCGTCCTACATCAGCCCACGTAGAAAACGTGAAAAGAAAGAAGGTTCAATAGAAGACCAATCAAGTGAGGATCAATATGACAAAGATAATAATTTAATAAATAACCCAGGTGAGATTCGAAACCAGCATCAAACCAACAAAGGAAGAGAAGTAAATGGCATGGATAGACAGAGAAATCGAAGCAGGCAACGGAGTGGAAACAGAGTTCCAAGATTATAATATTTACAAAAAATCAGCCGAACCGTTTAGGCAATATACACACATTTATAATTTATGTGGGATATTTATTATACTTTGTTTTAATAAAGTAATGATTTATTTATAACATAGTATACCTGCATTTTAATGACTCCGAAATATATAATTATCTTAGGCTGGTTACACACTAACGAGTCTCGAGTCCAGAGTCCTTAGTCGAGTCTTATGGAGTCGAGTCCAATCTGACTCTAGAGTCAAGCCCTTTCACACTGCTGAGTCAAGTCATCGAGTCAACTAGTTTGATCAAAGTGCTCCTGCAAGATCGATGCAGTCCTAGAGGTTTCTATTAATAAAATTGTATGGAAGCGCTGGCGTGGACGTCGCTTAGTGTGGGTTCAACCACTTATTGTGAAACGATACACCTTTGGTAGTTTTTCACATTTGTTTCCAAATAGAGTAAACTGCAATTCTAGTCCGATGTTTGGGATGGGACGGGTTATAAATCGCAGGATTCTCTTGAACGAGGACAGTGAGGTATATTTAGTGTCTATGTTATTAGCATTGGAAAGCGTGTGGAAATAATACACTTGACTCGGCTGGACTGACGAAATCTGTGATCTACCACATCATGGATGCTTACTCGCTTGGGCTCGGCTAGACTCGGCTGGACTCGGCTAGACTCGGGGTGACTCGACTCGCTGGTGTGAAATATATTGGTCCTCTATCGTGCTATCAAATACAATATGTACTTGTCTCAATTGATGAGTCAGACTCGACTCGACTCGACTCGACTTAGGACTTGTTGGTGTGAAAACAGCTTTAGATTCTACTTTCTTTCTTTTTGCTCTTATCAGTGATAATATCCCTGCTAGATTGCTTCTGTTACATGCTCTCTTATACTGTTCCTAAGGAGACTCTACATAACAATGACTATAACAAGTTCGTTTAAATAAGATGAAATGTGTTGTAAAACGACACTAATATGTACTGTACATTAGTCATTTATTTTGAATTCTAAGTAATAAACAACTGATACCACTATTGTAAAATGTTCGAATAAACTATGATTTGATTATAAAATAGTTCACATCTTTTTGTGGCTTTTTCTCTTTCCATATAAAATGTACTATTTGGAGGTTTCACAAATAGGATCATAGTTTCGGTTACATAGAGAGAAGCTAATCAAAATAATCTTGTTGACTGATTTGTTTTTCCGTTAAGACATTGTAGACTTTGTTAGTTTTGTCTGTTCACCACACTATGATTACGGCCCTCTCTCACAACCAATATACTGGTCCTTGGAGTCTTATTATCTCGTTACTAGGGAGGTTACGATGAGATAAATCACGTTATACGCCATCTTGGCGAAACATTTCTTTTGATTAAGTTTCGGGAGTCTATAACCAAAAACATTGTTAAATTTGCAAGAAAGTTTGCTTGGATGTAAACAAAAATATAACTGTACGTGCTAAAGAACCTACAATTGGTCAAAAAATGATGTGATATTTTATTATATAGTAAACAAAAATATTTAGTAGGAACACACAACATAATATGATATAAAACTACTATATTTATTATTAAATGAAATCTCTTAAACAATTTAGTAAACTAGTCACTTCAAAGCTATATTAATGAATAATGAATTTCCCAACATTATCTTAATTTATAGACTTAATGTGCACTGGGAATCATAGTTAATTACTAATTAATATTTTTTTTGAGCTTGTAGGTTAAACATATTGAAACACAAAGCATTAAAGCAAGACATATTACAAATTTTAAAACTCCATCACATCAGCCAGCAATCTAGTCACACTTTAGGATAAGATATTGCTAACAACAGTGGAAAGGGGCTGTCACGTGGTCAGCACAATGAACCCTCAGGCCATTAATCTAAGTTTCCTGTATCGGAGCTCTTACTTTTTCATTCGAACTGTTGTTTTTTCACTCTTCAAATCTTCTCACGAGACTAAGATGGCCCCATTCAAGATCTACTACTTCACAGAGAAACTGGAAGTGCCGAGGATTGAACCCGGGATCTCTGAACCGGTAGCTAGGCACTATGACCACTAGATCATGGAGGTGGTCATTTTCTATTAATATTGAGATTCAAAGTAAAATTATTTTTAAACATGCTATTATATTAAATCACTTTATTGTTAGGCTATGGATGAAATTTATATAATTCTTATTACAAATTTACAACATGTACCCCCAAAATGGTTGAAGTATCTCCTGCTTAACTTGAATGAACCCAAAATGTGCGTACACACATATATGTATTAAAATTTGTTTTAACTTTTGGTAACCAGAGACACTTAAATTGGGTTTATATTTATTTCATCATTCAAAGTGTTTGGGAGATCTTATTAACAAATTGAAAATTAGATTACAAATTAGTAACTCTTGAGGTCCATTTTATTCATACTAAAACAGGGAATAGGCTCGAACTAGAAGATGTAAGAGTGGTCTGTTGTGAGGACTAGCTTCGGACACACTTTATCGAGATATAAATATGCAGATATTGTAGATATGTTCTTGGATTGTGTGCGCTCTTCTTATTATCATCTGAAGAGAAGAATTCCCTAAACTCACATTACTATAAATACATATTATATAAACACACATAGATCAGACCTAATTAATAAATGCTACGGGTAAAGCTGGAAAGTGGGTACAGACCGCATTATCCAAAAGGCCTTGATAAAGCTGGCATAAAATGAAATGTTTTAGCTTCATCCAGGATATCTGCGGTATATCCATACTCGCTTGAGTAAAAGTGAATTTTATTATGAAAAGAGGATATAATGAACGAAAATAAGAACACTTGATGTTATGCTATTTAGTAATTTTATAAAATAAACATAAAATATGTTGACAGTGTACATACAATAATGGAATGCAAATTTAATATTGGGTTTGTGGTGGAATACTCTCTTAAAATAATTATGATTCAGTCAGGCAACTTGTTTTAACAGGACAAGCTTGAGTGACGTTTAGAAGTACATAGAATTCCTAACGCCCTGCATTTGCATGTTTTGTTTGCACATTTCGGTTTACAATGATATCTTTGATAAACTTGACCTCCAAAAATTACTGAGACTTTGCTAGCTGGCGTAATGGTTTTTTTCCTAGTGATACTGTGTTTAAATTGACCAGGATTTCGTCATAAACCGTAAACAGGTTCCTATAAAAGCATGTGGTGACTGTTCTATTTTGTTTCATAGCTTGTATAACACTTTATTTTCTAATTAAACTACCACTGTAAGAAAGTTGCGAAAATCATTTTGTTCTTTGTCAGCATCAGGGATTTTAACTGGTACTTTTCTTCCAATTTGAGCTGGAGGGAACTTTGAGATAGACAAGCATTTTATTTTATTCACTTGATTTTCTAATTTCCCCTTATATTATTTTACGTTCTCTTTACGCCTATTATCATGTACTTTTTTTTACCGCAAGGTTCGCAAAATAATTTTTTCTCCCCGTATGTCTCACTACAGAAACTGCGCAAATCTTCAGTATTCGACTACTGTTAGTTTCCTTCGGCTCCCTCGTCTTAGCTCCTCTCAATCTTTTGATCTTCCGTTTTCCTTCAGCTCCTTCCTCTTGGTTCCTCTCGTTGCTTACCTCATCTTGGTTTCTTCAATTCCTTCCTCTTGGCTCCTATCGATGTTTGGCCCTTTCTGTTTTCCTTAATTTTGGTTCCTCTTGTTGTTTGGCTCATCTTGGTTTTTTCAACTCTTTCCTTTGCAAACACGTATTTAAGTTCAGACCCAAAATTTAAAATATACTACTAGGTGGTAGGGTGTGGATCATCTTTAGCAGTGTTTCAGTTAAAGACTACATGGTAGTAACTAGATGCCATGAGTTGGGACTTAGGGCACATAATGGCAAAGTGTGACAAAATGGTAGATGTGGTGAAGATGGCCACGAGATAAAAACACGAAAAATTAAGGAAGAACGTCAAACGTACCAGATGATGCTCAGGTGAAACCAAGAGAAAGCCGACTATGGTCATTGAATTATTGCAAACATTAGCAGGCCTCCTGGAAGACGTCTTGAGGCCCCTAAGGGATACAGCAATGGAAATAGATGGAATTAATAAAGAAACAAACATAAAAAAAATTCCCTGTCCAGGCTATGAAGAAATAGAGAAAGAACCCGCAGCTTTAGGGGATATTTGCAATTGGGTAGCAATTCAATTGAAACCTTCTGCGAGGAACAGAGAAAGAGAGAAAGATGCGACCTTGAGGGAGTGATACGGAGTAGAATAAATGGAAATTTTGTTGAAGAGGAGTGGTGTACATACATAAAGGGAACGGGAGATCTAGTGTTTAAAAGCGAGGAGAGAATAAGATGGAATAGAAGTAAATAAAAATTGAATTGAAGCCAGGAGAAAAAGTCAATCCCAAAAAGGGAGAAAATTAAGAGGATATGGGTGGTAGTAACAAACCAAAAGTAAAAGGGAAGATAATATAAAAATCTGGCGAGGAAAAGATGCTTCCGGATTGGAGGATTTTGGGAAAAGTATACATAATAACTTCGAATACACATTAAAGATGTCAAGAATCGAAGAATAAAAGGTGTGCCAATTAGTACTACGTCGTTTGATACGAACCAAGCATGAAAAGGAACGAAACAGTACCTTCCCGACAGTATAATTCAAGGATAGGGTACAGTTGAAGTCGTTAAACCTACCCACAGAATATGTGAAGTTAAAGGAACTGCTAGAGAAGGTGGCAGAGGCAAGGAATGAAGAATTAGATAAAGGGATGGGAGAGTGGAATTCAACGCTCGCTTAACCTTAGCCACAGTGTAACTAACGTCTCCATACTTACCATAAAATGGTAGACTACAGCATTCCAGAAGAAGAGTTGCAAATAAAAATATGTATTTAAACGCAATGAGGAGTAAGGTAGTGCTTCAAGAGATGCAAATCATGGCCAAAGAACTAGAGTTGAACATTTTGTGCTTACAGGAGTCATATATGCTAAAATGTCAGGTCCCGTACATGTTGGTAACTGCAAGGATTGTGGTAATGGAGAAGAGGGTACCAATGAGCGCGATAGTAATCTTTAATAAAAGTAGAGCAGTAACTAAGATATCCCAGTTCTGTAATGAAAAAGAGACTTATGGGGAACTCGCTAGGAGGTATGGCAGGTACATACTGGTCAGTATATATTTCCAATACCATGAGCAAATTGAACCCTATTTCGACCTATTACAAGAGATAGCTTGAACGTTTGAACAGTTACCACTCATAGTAGTGGCTGATGTCAATGCTAACTTACCGTAATGGCATGGCCATAAGGCTATTCGGAAAGATCTAAGAAATACGGGTAGTAGACGAGATAAGAGAAGGAAGATCCCGGAGAAGGCAATAATGGCTTTATAGTTGGAAGTGATAATAAAGCTGGAAAAACCACCTACCTATGTCTGTAGGGCTGGAGCATCTACAGATAATGAAGTGATGATTTGTATTGTACATTTATCGGAGATAGTTAAAAAATGGAAAGTGAAGGAACAAGTAACATCTAGTAATCATAATCTAATTAGTTTTAAAGTTAGAGAAAAGGGCGGGGCTGAAGTCACAAGATTGGGTCAACAGGAGATATGGTATAAAAAGGTCAAACTGGATTGCACTCAGGGAGTGTCTAATTCTACCAAGTGAGCTAGTAACAGGGGGGAAATATCAATGAAATAGTGAAGCAGCTGACTAGGAGTATTCAGGAGGCCTTTCAGAGTGCTATACAGTCAAGAAAAGAAGCGGTATCAGTGTCAAATAAGCCATGGAACTACCGGTTACAGTGGTTAAGGGGTAAGGTCCGTCAGGTGAGGAAAATATATCAAAGCTGCAGGGATCCGCAAAGAAGAAGAATGCTTTTAGGAATCTACAAAAAGAAAAGGGCAAATTTTTAGTTGACTTTAGTTAAGGTAAATATAACTAGTTAGGAGCACTTTGTGAAGGAGTAATTAGAGACTAACCCATGGGGAATCCAGTTTAAGATCACTACAGGCAAGATAAAGCACCCGGCCACAATATATACCTTGCAGAAAGTAGACGGGTCATGACAACTGGTTGGGAAGACTTTGCTCGTCTACTAATGAGAACGTTACTTCCAAATGACACACAAGAAGGTGAATCCGAAGACCATTAGGAATTTGGAAGACCAATGAGAGAGTAGTATAGGGTAGAAGAGGAAGAATTGTCTCTCATAGCCACAAGCGAAGTCAAGGTAGTAATAAGAAGTAATAAGAACAACAAAGCTCCATAGCTTGTTGGGATTTATGTGGCGGTCCTTAAGGCAGGAAGGAGATAGCTCCCTTCTTAGCCGAATAGATGAATGAATGCCTGACTCAGGGAAGGATTCCTTATGTTTGGAAGCAGGGTGAAATAGTGATAATAGCTAAGGAGGTTGATAAAGACCCAAAGTTACCAAAGCCCTATAGACCTATATGTTACTAAATGTTATTGGGAAGATCTAGGGAAAGATATTGTTTGCAAGACTGAAACTTGGATGTGGATGGGGAAGCTATAAATAACAGCCAATCAGAGAGCCATGAATATTTATATCGCCTAATCACAGCCTGTGTTATGGTTTCATACTAGCTACTACCCTAACAAGAGACAGCGTTGGTGCTCACAAATTTCATATGAAGATAGAAGAAGAAGATGGCGCTCCTCCCAAGGCAAACAGGTTCCATACTCTTGGTAACAAGGGAGAATATGGAGAGAAGAGGTGCCGGGCCTCCCACATCATCAGTGGCAGGGATGGCTGCATCAGCGGCCTACGTGAACCACATGATCTACCTTAGATTTGGGAGTGTCATAAATAAGATGCATAACAATGTAATTTCAACACTAGAGTTGTAAGTTAAGTAGAAATAAGAAAGATTAGCTATAGTATAAGTTAGTATTTAGGTTAGATTAGGGGGTAATGAAGCAATGCATCTTTCTTAGAGTAGGGATTATCTACCAGTGTTTCCCTAGTAATTACCTGGAGCATCAACTCCGATAAAGCGCCTGCCAAGATGGCAGATAGGGAAACACTCACCACTAATGGAGGGTACTCGCTGCTCTCTGGAAATGGTGAGTACTGGGAGTGGCATGGGTGGGGATACCGGAGACACTAGAAATATTTGAGGTGGATTTATTGGAGAGATACAAGATAATTAGGGGAAACAAATTATAAATTAATCTTTAATTAGATATTGAGAGCTAATACTAGATTAATTAATTAATTAATACAAGGAAAAATAAAAGAAATTGGGTATATTAAAAGAGTAAGAATTAGGACTCGGGTTAGATTTTGGAGATCAAGTTAAATTATTCAAGGTAAAAAAACTCTTTCCTCTTGGCTTCTCTCATTGTTTGGCTCTTCTTGGTTTCCTTCAACTCCTTCCTCTAGGTTCTTTCAGTGTTTGGATCTTCCAGGTTTATTTAAACGTCTGTATCTGCTTCCGGTTCCCGCCACTGCTTGGGTTCTCCTGGTAGTTATCTTTGTCTCCACTCGTCTAGATACTTTCGTTACGCGTTTCACTTATGACATTGTCTAAGACGTCTTCAGTTTCAAGATCATCAATGACATCTCCGGATAAGCACGACGAGTCCAAACCGATTTTAATATCACAGCCAAACATTGCTTCTTAAGTAAGACACTTTATTTCATCGGTACACGATCTGTTTTTCATAAGCTGAATAAACCTTAGCTCTTCAGACCACCGGTTAGAGTTTCGCCATCCACGTCACGAATGGGTTATGCACATCTTGACTAGCATTTTCGACGCCACCCTGAGACTGGCTGTGGCATGGTTTACTATATTATTTGTAAATTACTGAAGAATTGAAGGGACTTAAAAAATGCAATATATATAAGATTTTTAGCTACCTCCTCCACGGTTTTTGATTCAAGTGGACGTAACTACAAAAATTTTAATTAATTAATTTGATAGATCATTATAAATTTAGAACTTCACAATTTGTATGTATGTCTATTAAATCAGCTTGTCCACGACTGTTCATTACATTGAAGTAAAAATCATCGGCCTTACAACTAATCTCTTCTTCTGTGAATTAAGTTTCTTCTGACACGTTATGCAACCCTTTAAATACAGCTTAACAACTTCTTGCATTATAATTTTGTATTTTTCATTAACTTGAATCATCATTTTCTTGTAGAAAATTACTGTATTTTAATCACTGATGTATAAACTATACGAGTCCTTCGAAGAAATTATTTCTCAAAACCGCTCTTTAAGAGCAACACGTGTTTCGCTCTCAACAGCCATTGTTAACTGATCAGCCAGCTGCTCTGTATGCTCAAAAGTCTTTAAAAACAAAGAAACCTGCTTTACTCATAGGCATGTGGATAGTTCGCACTTCCCCCGGTTAGAGACAGCATTTTTAAATTTATTCTTTCTTTACCCAAGGTGGCTGAGCAAAGTGCGTTCTTCCCCGGTTATTCTAGGTTTATTCTCATTTCCGGCTTTACCCGTAATATATACATAAAAAATTTCGCACTAAAGCAATTCACACGTGATAGTGAGTTCATTTTCAAGCTAGAAAGAGCAAGGGAGATAAAGAGAGATCACGTTTGTCACAGAGCTGTGACTTGCCGGGATATTTTCAACAGTGGACTCACGATAAATACAAAGAAAAACTTTCGAGCTAGGTAGCACGTACCCCAATAAAGGTTAGCAATTTCTCTTAAATATGCAGCAGGAAAAGATACAATAGGGGAAGGGAGGGAGGGAAATAATCAGTCAGTTAGATAGATATAGCTATAAGCAAGTAGTGTTTCAGGTCAGATACATAGTCCAGCAAATCAACAGAAAATATCTAAATAAGCTATACATATAATATAAGAGTGGCTCAGAAAATAATGTGATATTTAACACCAACCAAATGTATAATTTTAATTAAGACGTCATGATCGTACAAAACTCGTTATATAATAGGCTACGAAACAGTATTATAAATTAATATATTTAATTTTTTGATAGGGTGGATAGAATTAATATCTATCAGGCTGACTGGTAGCTTGTGCTTTTGACTGACATTGGTACGGAAATAGCACTTTTAAGTTTATTCGTCTCTAAGATTAATGCTTAGATTATATGTATGCTGAGTGACAGCATTATATTTTTTGGACTGCCTTTCTATTTTATGGAGGAACCATACAAAGATTTTGGTCTCTATTCGAACTTGAATGCTGTGACTGGATGGTGGTGCTGTGATCTCATGGCGAATGCTGAAAACTGTTAATTGCACCTTTCCTTTTGTTTTATAAGTTGTTGCGATATGAACAAAACTGTGGTTTTTTAATATAAGAAATAATCCTTTCCTTGTACCAAATTGTTTTGATTATCCTATTAATAGAACGCACCAAACCCCCATTTATTATTATTATTATTATTATTATTATTATTATTATTATTATTATTATTACGTCTACCGCAAATTCTCACGTCTCCCGATTATTTGTTTACTTTTTATTTGTTTGCGTCCTTTACCCCACCTCCCTCTTTGGAGGCGACATTTCCATGTTCCATCTTGAAACTGTTTCTCTTTAACTCCTCCCCAGCAGTATTTTCTTCCGAGTAACGATCCAATTTGATCCTCTTAAATTATAATATTGTCGGGGTGCTTACTCTTTTGAGTTTATAATGTAGATTTCTAATAATTGGTTTTCATTTCTTTTATTTGGCTTAAGACTCGTTTACAAATTATTATATTGTATTATTCAGATTTATGTAATTTCTAATATTTAACTTCTTGGTTTCTTAGCTTGTACCTTCCCTTTTCTTTTTACAAATATCTAAATTCGCAGCTTAGGACAGAGGGAGGTAGATTCCTCGAATAAGTGGGCTTTTAGCTTATTTCAATTTTCTCAGTTAACTGATACAGTTGTGAGAAAATAAGTTTTTTTTAGGGATAATGTGTCTAATAGACCTCTGGTTAAAGGTTAACTCCTGTCCGCGAGTTTTGGAAAATATGTAAACCATATTTATTCCCACTCCCTTTTACTTTAGTAATATTTAAGAATGTTAAATGTTTACTCTCCACTGTTGGTGTCTCTTTATAATGATGTAGTTTAATTGGTATAATTATATTGTTCTGCTTGAGGCATATTTTTCTTTATATTTTATATTCTTTGATTATTTGTTTTTTACTTTAAATAGACTCATTTACAATTTAGTTATTTCACGTAACTAACTTTTTTCTCTTTATTTTCGATTTTTATATTCGTGATAGCTACCAGTTATTTAAAATTAACGTAGTTTAAGAGGATTTTCACCCCCCTGCCCCCTCATCACGTGTCTCTAAAATGTTATAGTATAAATAAACCTGGGATCTTTTATGCTTAGTTTATATTTATCCGATTTTCTAGTCCTATATTTCAATGCAAATGTTTTTGGTTTATTAATTTTAATTCTATGTTTTATTTAATTCAGCAACTTTACATAATAAAGAGAGAAAGAGACTAGTCATGAACGGAGGTTGGGTCGATAAATAAGGAGGGCAATTTTTTTCCAACAGTTCTTTTACTCTGGAGACGAAGAAAAAAAAAATATGTGTATATAATTTAATATAGGTAACACTTTTGTAGTCCATGTCAAAACATGTTTTTATCGGTTAAAAGGCGAGTTGAGACTCCAGACTCCCTGTTCCCAAAAGCTGCCTCCTACTTTATATGCTTTTATAGTTTATGGTCAAACTTCTTTTTATTGCTTGAATGTGTGCGTTGTAAGAGAATTCACCTCTTTTATACTCTGATATTTCTTACTAGTAAATAAAACCAGACTTAACATGAATTGGAGAAATTTTGTTAAAAAGAACATTTAAATAATACAAACAAATTCTTTGTGCTAGTAGAAATTTATAACATTTGAAAGCTTAGCGTCGTTTGCATCACGGAAATCGAATTGCACCCAGAAATGTATTTAGGGAAAATTAAAATTGTAAGGTAGGTACTGAGTAGTGTCCTGTGACCATCAAACCAACCAGAGGGAGAGGTACTGAGTTGTGTCCTGTGACCATCAAACCAACCAGATTGAGAGGTACTGAGTTGTGTCCTGTGACGATCAAACCAACCAGAAGGAGAGGTACTGAGTAGTGTCCTGTGACCATCAAACTGACCAGAAAGAGAGGTACTGAGTTGTGTCCTGTGACCATCAAACCAACCAGAAGGAGAATTATTGAGTTGTGACCTGTGACCATCAAACCAACCAGAAGGAGAGGTACTGAGTTGTGTCCTGTGACCATCAAACCAACCAGAGGGAGAGGTACTGAGTTGTGTCCTGTGACCATCAAACCAACCAGAGGGAGAGGTACTGAGTTGTGTCCTGTGAACATCAAACCAACCAGCGGGAGAGGTACTGAGTTGTGTCCTGTGACCATCAAACCAACCAGAGGGAGAGGTACTGAGTTGCTTACAATAATATGTATACTGGCTACCTGTTATCTTGCGATAGCTAGTTTGGATTGATTAGTTAAAGTTATGTTGTCTTATGTAACTTTTACTGTAGCGTTGACTCCATTATACTTTACTGTATCATTCTGAATATACTTTAGTGTATTCTCTCAATATTATTTTACTCATATATTCTTAGACTTCACTCCTTCGGAAGCAACTCAGATGGTAGTAAAGTTGTATGTATCCTTCCCCTCCTCGGGACGCGACTTGTTCAAGGGGTGATACTATGAACTCAACTTGATACGGCCCCTTTGCCCAATTGGTGATTTCAAAGCTTTTTTTCAAAGCTGTTTAGTTTCAACTGACTCACCTAAGCACTTTAAGGTAGGACTGGAGGGGCCACGAGAAAAGGAGAGTTGTTTTGGAGGCTTTTTTTATAGCAAAACAATTTTTGTCAAAGTAAAAATATCATTTCTCCATTAGAAACATAGAGGTTAGTTTTCTTCACCTGGTGGTTTCAAAAGTTATTGAATATCTGGAAAGTGTCCTTGAATCTAATGAACCATTTTCTCTTCATTTAAAAAGTTTGTCATCTAATGCCGCCATGCTTCAACAACTGTTGATATCATTATGTGAAAAATGAAACTATATATACCTACTGAGCAATATTTGATTTATTTGGACAAAAATAAGTTTTACTATAAAAACTAAAAAACATTGCCCTTAGCACGCGTTCTCTACACCTCCACTTTAAGATCAAACAACCTTACTTGTTAATATGTGGACTTTTTTAAGCATTATAATTACTGTCAAAAGAGTGTTAATCTAGTGTTTGTTGACTTAATGATTTATTTCAGGTGAACGGCATATATGATACTAATGTATAAGTATATACACCAGAATTGGTCTGCAAGAAGGATTGGAACTAACATAGTAAAATGTCACCCAGTGTAAAACAGTTTGGTATAAAATGTCCCATTCTTATGTTAGTAATTATAGTTACAATCCGCTTGCAAAAGACAGCCGTGACAAGAAGATAGAGGCTCGAATCTTGGCCGGGTGCACTAAGGACAGTTATTATTCAAGGGATTTATAGCTGTAGTCAGGTGACCTGGTGGTCTAGGGGTAAGGTGTCAGACTTCTGTGTTGTGGGTCCGGGGTTCAATCCTCGGTCCCGGCACAGATTTATCTGATCACCAAACCCTTCCTTCACCTCTGACAAGACATCTTGTGAATGTGGGGAATGCCAGGCCGCCACCGTGGTTCGGATTCCACGTTAAACTGTAGGTCCTTCANCACGTTAAACTGTAGGTCCTCCATTTCATCTCCCAATCACCCTACCATTACACATTAGCGTAAGTGCGTACAACCCGAATGGGTAGTATGACGCGGTGCTAATAATAATAATAATATAGCTGTAGTCTTCCAATTTCTTCCCCATGAGAGAAAGATGAAATTTTAAACTACTCTTTTCATCAATATACCAAATATTGATCCTTTTTACAGGGTGTTTGGAAACTAAATGCCCAAACTGCATCTATAGTTTGTTTGAACCAAAATTAATACACAAACCCTATACACTTACATCAAGCAAACAATGATAATACCATCAAATAATTGTGTTCAAGGTTTCGGCGTACAGCGTCGGAGAGCAAAGCTGTGTAAGAATGCGTGTACAACAGGTTGCATAGGAGCAAGATGTATAGTACAGCGCACCTCGATATCTTGGATCACGGCATCATAACATACCACAATTAATAGTAAACAACACACCAGTCCATCTAGAAATGGTGATACGTCATGAGGGTTATCATTAATGATCCTATATCATAGCAAGTGTTTGGGAAATATTACATATACGGTGCCACGCGCCTGGTTCTTATTCAACTTGTAGTACGGAATCAAATAGCTAAAGCTATTATTTATGCTTTTTAGTGAGGATTACTCCATCTAGATATCATATTCTGAAAATTGAAAAATGACACCTGGACACGGGAATCGAACCCGGGAGCTTTGTATTAGTACGCCAATGCTCTAACCACTGAGCTATCCAGGAATATTCCCATGGCTAAGGTCATTCTTCACTCATATTTTAAGGAAGAGTCTATGATGAACTCGCGGAAATTGTTTGCTACAAATGTATTATTTTATTAAGATCACGAGCTATCAGATAACGCAGTCAACTTTGTCTCGTTATTTGGCTTAATGTTGGCTTAAATTTTATAGTAGGGGGACAAACTGGCCAAAAGTTATCACGTCGTAGGAGTCTGTCTGCCACAAGTGGCAAATCTGTTTCTATAATAGAGTACATTTCAGTGAGTTAAAAAAGTGATATTGCCACTTATCAACCTGGCTGGTTGGCTTCCATGTTATATTCCAGATGGCAGCCAATCATTTTTATTTTAGGACATATCTCGGCTTATATTCATCCGATTTCAATTTTATTTTTCCCATGTTAAAATCTTTTTAGTATCCTTTTTTATGTTATTTACATTTTGTCTATCTTCAATGGTTTTCCCAGGAAGACACAACAACGGCCTTTTAAAGCTTTAGTTATAATATTACTTATCTCAATACAGGATTACCCGATTTAAAATTGTATTATGGTAAATGAATCCTTATTTTGTAAAAATATTATTTTAATATATGGCCATTTTTTCGAATATCCTACGGTTTTTTCCGGAAATGAGGATCAAAATGGTGGTCTGGTTTTTCTTTTTAAGTTTATCAATATCTTATATGGTCGTGTAAGATATCATATTAAAGCTCTAGCGATCTGTAATAGTTTTGTGTCATATTTTTTCTGTATCTTTTATTAATTGCGCAGATAATTTCTTTTCCTACCTTTGTATACTTGGTAATGTATTAAATATTTGCCTATTGCATCTTCCAATGTCAATGCTGAATTTGTAGCAGGCAACTTCAACAACTTTGCTAGGATCCCAACTGACAAGCCATTGATCATGTCAATAAAATTTGTAAAGGGTCAGATGGTATTGTAAACATAAATCGTATCGAGCCTCCAAGACAAAGGTGGTAGCTGAGTTTCAATGATTGTATTTTTACTGAAATATTCTTTTAGACTTAATATAATCAAGGTTTATTTGAATAAAATTAAATGTCCCTTGTATTGTTAACATCCAAATTAAAGCTTAAATAAACAGCAATTTGTCAATCTATTCTTTACATTGGTTTCTAAATTATTTTTAATCTATCACACGAAGTTTAGATAACATATATTGTAAAGTTTTATTAAAATATAGTAATTTATTAGTATAATTATCTTCTATATTCACAGATATTTGAAATATCCTGTAAACATACCCGCATTGCTGGGCATGAGAACTAAATGTAAAGCACATTTAGTTTTATTTCCCATTAACTAGCAGATTGGGGCTCTAGTCCACGTAATTAGTGTGTTGAGTTAAGATATTCCTGATGGATAGTAAGACGGAATACCCGTACAAAATTAACTAAGATACCAAACATAAATTCCGCCAGGAAAAGTAATATACACGTTCATAGAGTTATTGAGTGACAAATAAGTCATATATGATTCTTCAAAGTCTAACTTTGCTTATACTAATAATGAACTAAACTGCGATATCTCAGAGCTGTAAAATATCTTGATCATTGATGTTTCCATACTTGACTCAGTACTTAATTCAGTGGAGGCTAACAATTATCACATGTCGGTAGTTGGCTTTATGCTGCCAATTTAAAGAGTATGACTACCATATGGCCCTATCTTATAAGCTATGCCAAAGATAAGTAATGCAAGGTAGGCTTGCTACCTTATTAAGTAAACGAAGGGTACGTCGTACATTTCGTCAGAGCTACTTCACTCGCTATTTCGCGATATTTCCCTTTAAGTTTATTTACTGAATTAAGTACACATACACTATCCGTGTACTTACGGTATAAGAGAGTTTTAGCTCATGGAATAATCTGCTCAGGAGTGCCGACACAACCATTTTATTTATATTATCACCAGTTAGTATGAATTAAAATATAAAATAATCAACTGTAGACTTACTAAGAACATAAGTTAATGACATACCTTCAAATTAAAAATATTAAAACATCGCTTCAGTAATTTTTGGATAACTTGTGTTTTATCCTTGCCTACATTTGGTTCAAATCCCGGGAAATAAAACAGACCTCCGAGCCTAGTTTACTTTACTAAATATACAAGTTGGGATATAATGAGAGTTTCTAGGAACAAGTTAATAAAGGTAGATTATTTAATTACTTATTCCAAGTTGTAACAGTTGGCAATTCTGAGTGAATTCTTCTAAGCACCCACTAAACTCCCCTACCCCCTGTCTAACAACGTTTACACTACGTTAAATCTTGAGTTGGTGTGAAAATACAAGTCCTCTCGCTGAAGTTTATCTCTCCCAAGAGGTGCATCCTGTTTTATTCGGGGAGGAAGATTCTTGGAACGACCACACTCACTAATACTTGAATACCAAGTTTGGCAGACTTTGTTCAAGTTATTGAGAGAGTTTACTCTTCAGATGATCTGTGGCCTTTGGGAATAGAACTACCTCGAGATTTTATAAATATTGTCTGTCATTAATAGATCCTGTTGTATTATTTAAGATAGCAAATAAAGATAAAACTATCAAATCAAATATAAAACAAAATACTACTCAATAAAAATATGTATGTTTTGTAATTTAGTTAGGACCCTTTTAAATTTCCAACACTAGGCCCGTATTGGGAAATAATATTTCATAATGAAAACCATATCACATCATTAATGAAAATATTTTATAAACTCTAGGTTATAAATTATTATGGAAAATTTAAAACAAAAATAAAATATATTTCCATCCCACTTTGGTGACCACATGGTCTATGGGGTCATTCTCACAATAGACTGACCTGCCAATGATGGGGATATTGGGGCTCAATTCCGGTTGGATGCACTTGTTACAACCTCTCTGTTACCTTATATTAATAGGCCACTCAAAATACTACTTGGAAGGGAGGGAGTAAGCTAACATACAAAATAAGGAAAAACAGCATTAGCAAGAGTTAAAAGTAAGAATAATAGTTTTTTGAATAATATGACAATAATTCACGTGGCCTTAAGTGTCAATCTGTAGTTGGAAAATATTGTACAATAGATAGTTTCAACGAGAAACAAAGGAATAGCAGGCAGAGTCAAATTGACCTTGTTTACTTTAAAAAAGTAAAAGAAAACAAATAATAAACTTTACACAAAATTACGAACAATAAAAAGCTTTATGAGCCCTTATTTGGTTGTTAAGAAAGTGTCTAAGTCTCTATAGACAAAAAGAAACATATTTACTGAAAAGGTTATGTTATTATAAATATTAAATTTCAAACTAATGCAAGAGTTCGACTTCAGACCGTAAGTAAAATCACTCGCGGGACTACTTGAAATTGCATCGCCAAAGTCTTTAACTAAATCGCGACATAAATAATGAAAACTAACAATGGTTACTGATTTGATGTTCATATTAGAAGACATTGCAAAGTTTAAAGTTTATATAAGACAAATAAAAAATTTTACGTTACATAAATATTAGAAAACAAATAAAAGAATTTAAATGATTTTTAATAAAATTTAAATGCACCTCAACAAAACTTAGTTGAGTACCAACAGCAATTATATGATATTACAAATGAATTAAAGATGCAGTCGCCCTAGAGGTGACACCCAAATAATAGACTTTCAAAGTTAAAGTTATCTTTATAAATACTCATATTTTAACCAAAAATATAAATCTACCTCTGAATTTAAAAAGAATAGAGTCCTGATATTAATGACTTAATGCTTCAATATTTAAATAAGATTTATGAAGATCTACACATTTTTACATATTTCCTGGTAGAGTCCATTTTCATGAATAATCGTCTCATGACGATATCTAATTTTAGCAGTTCATACAAGTTACTAGAGTCCAGCCATGGTGGTGCCAGTTTCAATAGTCCACCCTTGGTGGTACCGATTTCAGTAGTCCACCCTTGGTGGTGCTGTTATCAATAGTCAACGTTCTCTTCAGCGACACCATGTTATATAGCGTATCGATGTCAAGGTAAACAGTAGGGGGAGAAGTTCAAATTAGCCGGTGACGTCACGTTGGTGTGGCGCTGCCTTCACTTGGACACTTACACCATTTCTCTTCCCGCTCTTTAATTGGTTATCACGTCTTCATCAAGATCACCCGTGGTTTGTTGATGGAGATCTTTTTAACTGGAGTCACTGATGACGTGGGTGATCAGGCGATGATTTTGTGGTTGGTTCCACCCTCCGCAAGAGGGCAGGTAAGTCCAAGCCCACGTCTAGAATGTTGTCCCGGTAGACTCCCATCAGATTACTTTTGACCAGGCAGACTGGAACATCAGATGTTGAGACACCACGCCAGATTGGTCCCACTCGTCGAATTAGAACGTGTTTAAGTTAGGCAAGGCCTTAAGAGTGTGCTAGCCAGAAGATTCAGAGGGCGAGTACACGAACAGCTTATATATAAGAGAGTTGATTGTGTATAATAATGTTTGTATATAGCTTGAGGCTACATGTAACTAGAATAGAGAAGAGTTCTATTCCAGGAGGTATAAGTAAATGTCAACGTTTTTTGGAGTTGGTAGTATGAATCGAAACAGAATTCATGATTGTAGGTAAACATGGGGTGGGGTGGGGTTGTATAATTGTAATGTACTATACTAGTATCGTGAAACACTGAAAGTAGCTTTTTCTAAAATGGTTTTCCAATCTACCTCCATGCAAATCTGGATACAATTACCTTTAAATTCAAACTTAATCATCTATAATATATTAGCTTATATATTGGGGCTGATCTGCATATGTGGTTAAACCAGATGGGTAGTAAGATATGGTACCAAGAAATATTTTACAATTAGATTAAATAAACCTCTTTGAAAAATTTAATTCAACACCAAATTATTTATAAGTTGAAAATTAATAAGTTAACGCATATATAGATTATCACCAAAACCAATCAATGAATTAAATACAAAACATTTAATCTATAGCGTTTATTTGCAAAATGTTCGTGGCGTTGATAAAGTCTCTATTTCGCATTTACTTTATTCTTAGTAAGTATACATTACCGTACCGATTTAATTGCTAATTTTTCCTGTCTAACTATCGTCAACATTGCCTCCACAACCACAATCTTCACAGCCACGACAAGAAAAACCACTAAAAGATGCTATCTAATATTTCCTGTCAAAATGTTGTCAACATTGCCTCCACAACCGCAATCTTCACAGCCACGACAGGAAAAACCACTGAAAGATGCTATCTAATATTTCCAGTCAAAATGTTGTCAACATTGCCTCCACAACCACAATCTTCACAGCCACGACAAGAAAAACCACTAAAAAATGCTATCTAATATTTCCTGTCAAAATGTTGTCAACATTGCCTCCACAACCGCAATCTTCACAGCCACGACAGGAAAAACCACTAAAAGATGCTATCTAATATTTCCAGTCAAAATATAGTCAACATTGCCTCCACAACCACAATCTTCACAGCCACGACAAGAAAAACCACTAAAAAATGCTATCTAATATTTCCTGTCAAAATGTTGTCAACATTGCCTCCACAACCGCAATCTTCACAGCCACGACAGGAAAAACCACTGAAAGATGCTATCTAATATTTCCTGTCAAACTGTTGTCAACATTGCCTCCACAATCACAATCTTCACAGCCACGACAGGAAAAACCACTGAAAGATGCTATCTAATACTTCCTGTCAAAATGTTGTCAACATTGCCTCCACAACCACAATCTTCACAGCCACGACAGGAAAAACCACTGAAAGATGCTATCTAATACTTCCTGTCAAACTGTCATAAAAACTTCTTCTACAAACATATCCTTAAGTACTTATGGAAGAAAATACATTAATTTGTAAGATATTAAACTATGTAACCATAATAATGTGTTTGCTACAAGAATAATATAATTGTGATAAAATTAACCTAATTTTAAGACTATAATATTAGTTTAAGCTTTTCAAAAGCTTTGATTCCATTGATGCTACTGCCTTCCAGTAAAGTTGCTTGTTTCATTATTTCTAATTGAATTTTACTTTATTTCAATTTTTGTGGGTTTATTTTATTTCTTTAAGGTATACACCGATTAATTGCAGTGTTTATTTATTTCACTATGTTAGTTCTTTTGCGACAAGTTGATACTATTTTCACAAGTTGTTTCAGAGAATGTCAAAAAATAGTATTCTTATTTCATTAAAATAACCTTATTTACACTCATGAGCAACTGAGTGGCAACTTTACGTGCTACAAATAAATGGTTTGGTGCATCGAACAGCCTTTCTTTCACTTTAATCTTAAGAACTATAAGCCTAGACATTAACTAAAAACTGATTAAACGTGTGAAGTTATTAATATACACTGTTACGGAATACACTACTCCAAAGAGCTTAAATGTATTAATATATACTGTTACTAATACATAGATAAAAGAGGAGCATTTCTACACACGAAAGAGCTTAACAATCAATTTCTTATTTCTATGTATGCTATAAAATAAATGGTACGGAACTTCACATGGACTTTCTCACTTAATTGTTTAAAAATTGATATATTTACTTAATACCATTTATATTTGTGAAACGAAATAATATATACATTAGCAAACCCAAGCTGTTTTCGAAATTTAATTAAGGGCTGCACATCTTACGGTTATTGCCTAGCTATTTAATAATCATTACAGATTTAGACCAATAAAATAGGTAAATATTGACTATTGAGTCTAGAATGAGAGGTAGAACATTTCTGTACAAACATTTTCCCTAAGAGGTTAAAAGAAAATAACATAATCTTTTGAGAGACTTACTTATCTACTTACTCTATAGGATTAGAGAATTATTGTGTTAAAACTCATGAAATATCTCTGTACAACTAAAGATCACAAAATATATTAATATATTTGCCAATATCTCAGAAACTATTAGTTTTTAAAGATATAATTTGAATAAAAGATTTTATTTTAATAATAGTACATACTACAATTTTGCAATTATAAGATATTCTATATCTCAAATAGTCGCGGAGATACGGAAATTACCCCTCTGTAAAGTAGCCTAAAAATCATTTTCATAGGGAAATGAAAATATTCATTTATATATAATCTTAATCAACGCCTGGATACGAATTTTAAGCCAAATCATTAGAGCTAATTTTGAAAAAATCGATTATTTCTTTTTTTTTCATTTAATAAGCTACTTTTAATTCGAGGGTAAACAGGCACAGAGCGTTATGGCATTGCAAAAACAACTTTTCAGAGTTCGGGGGATCATGAAACGTTGACATCCATCAACATCTCAGGTTATATTTTTTTACGGTCGCAATACTTTACTTTTAGTGTTAGTAAATTTAATGTATATATTAATAATATATATTAAATTTAATCCATCCATCCATCAACATCTTGGGTTAGATTTTTTTACGGTCGCTAAACTTTATCTTTAGTGTTAGTAAATTTAATATATAATCGCTGTACCACATCTGAAAGAACAAATAAAGGTGTTCTGCACGACACATTAATGAGCATGTGTTATAACAGCTCCCTCACACTCAAAAACAATATTAAAGTCAAAATTTACAACCCTTTTTTATTACAAAGACATTTTTTTAGATAGTTACTCAAATGGCTTTACCCAATCTAAAGGACCAAGTATAAGTGCATAAAAACACAAAACAATCTGTTAAAATGTGATTACATTCAAATGATAGGACCTCGCTCTTATAATATATCATACAGAATATTATAACAAACAAATAACAATGTTAATTTACCAGGTCGCACCAACAGGAAAGCCAAAACTATAAACTTGGTATACTGTAGTAATAGTTACCTAAACTCTATTCTTAGATAGAATCAGGCACCTCCTCGAGACTTCTGGGTAATCGTATGCTTGTTTGGTCGTTGATCTAGAATCACCAAAAAATGACTCCTTCTCAGCTAACCAGTTCACTGAAATCTATCATTTATCATCGTGGAAACATATACAATTATTGTAGTCCTGGAGTTTTAGAAAAAAACTTCTATATCATTTAAAATACAAGCAGCATGCTCGATTTCCATGCCAAACGTAATACTTCACAGTAGATAGTTTTCAATTTACAGGAAGATTCCATTTCCCCAGTTTATTTGATACATGTAGCTTTAAGAACTTGCTAGTTCTAAGAGTTGCAGATAAGAATTACATGTATATAGTCTGATCCATACAATAACGATTTGTGTTTTTATCAGTTATCCTCACCGCATAAGCTCACAGACTATCATACCTAAGGAACAGTCATGCACATACAAACAAAGTAAAAAACAGCCTTGCAACAAACCACTCCTCCAAGCGGCAAAGAAGGCAACACATAGCCCTTAAACAAGGCTAACCGTGAAATACCAAAATGGAAGCAAAAATACACTGTGCTACACTATTAGTATTAAAGATTTTACAGAGGTCGAGCTGGTGAGTATGTTGGCAAGCCATTGTTTGAGAAGACGAGAACGAAAAGGAAAGGGCTAGGAGAAATCATTATTTATAGATTGCATCTTATGTTTCTACATATATATCGATATTGTTGCTCATGATAAAAGTTTCAAATTACATCCTTAGTGAGTGAGGATTGGTAGATAAATGGTTGTATGTGGGGAAAGCCATCTGGCGAATCATTTAAAATTTGTATATTTTGTTTTAGACCTCAATGCTATAAGTGTTTGTAGGTTTATAGAAGATCAGAACGTTCTTTAAAGTTGATATATCTCTGAAGATGTTTAAGTTTTCACTTTCGCAGTTGACGTCATGGGATTATGTTAACATATAAAGGTTTATGACCATCCCGAAGTTCGTAGAGGGGTTTAAAAACTTTGAAACGTTTGAAGCCATCATGCTTATGGCGGTCTATAACAACAGGTTGGTGCGGATAATATCCTCTCTCAGGTGACAGGTGAGTTTTGTGGAATAATGGACAAGTTTTGTCAGGAATATAGCTGTATAGAGAAAGTGTGTAAAAAAACTGACGATCTTCAACCAGAGAAATGGAATGGCAAGTGGGAGTCGAACCTTATAGGGGCAGTGAGTTGGGGGTTGGTAGAGTTTTTAAGATGATAATTCACCTTTATGTGCTCTGAATGTAGTGGGTTTGAAGGTGGTAGTAGAATGGGTGATGGGTTGATTGGTGGAAGAGGGTGGGGTTGCGGATGGTGAACAAGGGGCAGAGTTGGAGATGATAATTTAACTAACTGGGCTGTGTGTTTGGTGAGGTAGGGGGATAGATGGGTTGATGCCTTAGGTGGAGGGGTGGGCATAGCTGAAGAGAGAAATCTACCATTTTTTATAAGGATGGTGCCTTGAACTGCATGACAGTTTTAGTTTAAGATGTATTAATTAGGTGGAGTACGCCAGAATTTGCTTAGATTGAGAATGTTACAAGCCTTAACATCCTGGACGATGAGTCAGAGGGAGGATAGTGTGGGGATGAGTAATTTAACGTTGTGAGTTAAGACGTTAGATGAGCCATCGATAAGGAGGTGAAAATAAAGACAGTTGTATCATCATTTGTAATAATATGGGTTCTGATATTGAGCTAGTTCCCAAAGATAGTAGGTTCAACCCTATTTTCTCCATTTTAATTATTTTAATTTCTTAGGTATGGACTTTACTAGTCCAAATATTTGAAATTTTTGAGTAATGCCATTACCAACAGTTATCTGAGGTCTTACTCTCAGTGTTTTCTCTGAAATACATTATGGTTAAAGACAATATGAGTGATGGAGGGGTTTGAAATTATTAACTCAAAACTAATGAAAGATTACCATCTGTATAAGAAATCGAGATTTTATTATAAATGCCAAAAGTCTAATGGTGCATATAATTCAATATAATTTTATCTTCACAGTCCTCAAAAGAGAACAATATATAAGGTATTAGCCGGTGAGCTAATGATGCCGAGTCCTGACAGGTTGAGTCAAAATTGTTGACCGCAGCTGTGAATCTGTATGAAGTGAGGAAGAATTGGGCAGGTGGAGGTGGTAGAGTGGTCAAAGCTATCTATATGCCTGATTGTAGTGAGGGTGTGTGTGGATAGTTGCAGAATAATGAGTGGTGCCACCTGGGAGGGGAGGAAGATGGCGGAGGTTAAAGGATGTAACACACCATACGTGGCACATGAGGTCATCTATGTGTCTTAGTATAACTTTGTCATTTAAAACGGATAGCTCCATATACAGTGGCTCTTATGGGAAATTGCTGGTGAACTTAAGGCTTTCTAAGATTCCTGGTATTCCTGTTTTATAAATAATTACCATCACTTTTGACCTCACAATATTGATCTCCATGTCATTTCTTCCCCTATCTCCCCCAACCGGTCCATAATTTTCAGCAACTCTTAGTGCTAAATCATCTGTGTATTTTACTGTGTTGATAACGTGCCCTCCTGAAATTGTCAAGTACCTTCATGGTATACCTGACAACCCGCCCTCCACACAAGTTGAACAGACTTGGTGACAAACAGCATCCCTGTCTCACTCCTATTCCTATCTCTACGTTGTTTATCTACTCATCATTCAGCTTCACTTTCTCACTCGCTGTCCCAGGTACAGGTTTGCAATCAGCCTGCTGTCCCTCCAACTTATAATGTTCTTCTTGACTATTTCAAATATACATGAAAATTACAATTAAAAACTAAACAAACCTAAATTAAGAGTTTTTTTAATTTGTAAATAATTATGCTATATAATAATTGAATAATGGAAATTTCAATAATTGAAACATTTGTATACATTTCATTAAAATCAATAACATAGGTATAACGTTTAGTATAATTAATGATAATAAAATTTATAGCATTTTATTTACTGAAGGTGGGTAGTATGAACTTAAATTATATTTAAATAAAACTACAAGGTAAAATAGATTTAGATGAATTTCATAACAACGTCCAATATATTTTAAACTTAATTTCTTAAATAGTTTTCAGTAGATAAGATCTAATATCTTCCACTTAAAATTAAGAAAATTATTTAGCTCCCTATTTTATATTCCGACTTTCTAAATTTCTGGGTACAAATTTTGTCAACACTTTTAGAGTCTCTGTTAGAAACATTAAATATAAAAATTAGGGTTGATCATCTAAAACACACTGGTCTAAATATAAGGAAATAAAGCCAACTCCTAATGTAAATTAATATAATATAATATAATAGTTTTCTTACAACCTATATGTAGCAAACCAAGAATGTCCACCTTTTAAAAAGTGCCAATTTACACCAATTTATTTTGTTTTAAATAAAGCTTTAAATAATTTTACACCTCTTTAAATGTAGCCTAGTTAAATTACTCTTTAGAATGTATCCAAGTTTATTAAAATTATATTTTTGCGAGACACGTTAATATTGCTAATAATGTCAAAAAATTTAAAATACTTAAAATACGAAAATAAATTAATTTTTCACTCAATTTCAATGAAATTTAAAATAGTGTACACATATTATATCATTATATCATTAATAATATAGGACTTTGTTAATAAGGCTCATATAGGTCCGAGAAATGTCCAAAAAATATTTCAATCAATTTTATTCGATTTAAATTAAATTTGTTGCATACAAACTATTCAGTTTATAAATTATTAAATGTTTTAAATTATGATTTCATGAAAATTTTAATCAACATTTTACTCTTTAATCCTATTTTCACAAAGATCACCCCACCGTACATTTGAAAACATTTTGAAAATATTGAATTATATTGAATGTGACCTTTCTTTATGAAACACAGCACTATCATATAAATTAGTACAATATTAATGCACATAGATTTTTTCTCATGATTCAAATTGACAAGATTAAGGGTCTAGGCCCTATACATTTCAAAAAAATCTTTCTAACCCATTTAATAAATTTCAATATATTTGTTACTAATATAATAATTCATTGAATATATATTAAATCATCATTCTTTAATTTAAAATGTTCAAAATTGTGGAGTGCATGAATGACTGCGTGAATATATTTCTAAAAAATCAGTAGGTCTGTGTTATAACTAAATAATGCTACTTGAGATAGATAATAGAGTTGTTCATACATGAGCTCCCAAAATGAACATTACAATGGATCCATATATTTAAACCTGTAATAAATACTGCCCCCTCCCCCTCCCACCTAAGTGTTCAAGGAACTGTGAATAACAAGGCAGATACCTGAAGACAGTTTAAGGAATGTGATGTAATTTAATTTAACCAAGATATCTCTCTTTCTCTGATTCTCAAGATTTTGAGGGGTGGCAACGTATTAAAACGATGGTCGGGAAAATGTCATTTAAAAAATCTAGATCCGCCACCCCCCAAATAATCATCATTAAGAGACCCTTACTATGAAATATAGGCCCATTAAACAAATGGTCTGGGACCTGGTAAGCGGGTCCATTACATTGGAATGTGATACAGCCTTGTCTTCGGTGCACATCTATAACGTGAGTTTTCTTTTAATAAAATAACACAAGGACGACCCCTTGTTGCGAGGGGTGAGTAGAGAGGATCAGAGACGAGAGAAGGTGAAAATGAAAAACAAACACAAGTTTTTAAGTACATTCCAACTACCGTAGTTAATTAAAGACTCTCATGATTGCTTGCCGTTGAAGAAACAAGGAGCATAAGCCCCATTGGAAATAATTAAATTCCCAGCTCACTTGTTATTCAAAGAAACATTAAGTTGGCATAATTCGTCGATGGAATCCTATTTTTTTTTTCGATTCAATAGTGTATTTAAAGATATCTAATGAATTCACAAAAAAATTTAATTAGGTTTTCTCTATATTTAGACTGTCATTATTTTTAGTAAATAGCTTTAAAATATGTATTAACATTATGGATGAAATATTTTACACTTATAGTTCTAGTCTGTCATGGGATCTTTTAAAAATCGTGTTAATATCTTAAGTTATTTTTAAGAGGCTAATATAGCTTTAATTTTAAAGTACTACGTGTGCATTAAAAGTAATTACTTTATTTAATTTTTTCTACTACTAAGGGGTTGGAAATAACCAAATCATATCAACATAAAATAATATTATATAAATATTTATTTTAAATAATAAATAATTATTTTGAGCAATCATTTATACAGAAATTTATTGCTAAATTAGTTTGTAAGTTCGTGTAGTTAATTCACACTATACAAACATTACCTCCCAGAGTATTTTATCAGTATTCCTTTGAGATCAGTCCGCTAGAATTGCATATTTTTTGCTGACTGTGTGATTTTCTCGTTGGTTTTGGTGGTTTCAACCCCAGACAATGGGATAAATCCTAATTCAGGGGTTAATGAGAAATTTAGTGGTTTCTACCAACAGCGAAAGTCATGATTTCTAGTGGGAAGCTTATTTTACTACGCAAAGTAAAAAAAACTGCTATGTAGTTGTGTAAGCCAATGATATAGATACATTTATTAAGATAATTGGTCTCGACATGCTGTTGGCAGGTCTAAGACTAAAACCTGGGGTCAGCCTTCAATATGTTTATATGTCTATGCTTAGGGCTCTTTCTCCCCCCAACTATTAGCGATACCAAGTATAAACAGTGTTATTTGGAGTATTCCCTCTTCTTCCTGCTATCTTAGATTATATCACTAGCCCACAAGGGTGGTTCACCAGCATTTAACGTGGTAGGCTCTGACTTGGCAGGTCACTGTTCGAATCACAAGCAAATCTCCTAGGGGTGCTTATTTGTATGTGGTATTCGCACTAACCACCCCTGCAGCGTGGTGGTGAGTACACCTGGCTAAGAGTTTAGGGGTCACGGGTCAAATTCCTGGCTGATACATTGAGTAATTTTCCCTTAAAGAGGATTGATCACTAAGGTCGCCAGAATTTGGTTAATTAGGCTCAGGTTAGGCTAAGACTCACACCGGATCCACAACATCATAATAACTACGATCACATCATTTTCTCGAGGTTACGTGTAGATGGCCCCCTATGGTGTACTCTGGGCAACGTTCTGTCATCACAGCAGCTAATACTCTACATACAGGCTACCGAATTTGGATGTCATGTACCTCCCCGTCATATATGCCATACGATAAAAAAAAATGTATTATATGCCAGATATAAGCATATTTACACCAATAAAGTATATATGTGGCTGATATAATTTACAGGAAGTGTATTTGCCCTAAGGGAGGGTAAGAACACATTTATAAAAAAATCTTACTACACTTGGACAGGAGCACAAACCCCAGCCTACCTATCAATGCCAATCCAGACAAGACACCACTGACTCCTTTAAAAACAGGCCTTCCTTATAATGTGGGTATATTTTATATTATACAGCCTCATTATTAGTCCTTAGAATAAATAGTTTAAACCTTAATATTGAAAGTCCTAATGAAAATAGGTACACGTGGTTTACCCAGAAAGGTAGTGGTCATTTCTGGACAGATTACAATAGGGTCCTATATTATAAGATACTCCAAAGTGGAAGAATTGAAGGGGATTTTGCCCCGATTCAGAAATAAAAATTGTATATAGATCACTGATAGTATTTACTGACATTGACTAATATTAGTACACATCATTCAAATAATCAGTACTGTACATTGTAACGTTCTGGATTTACGTTACCGCGATGGGCGCCTATTGAAGAATTAAACACTTTTCATTTTGACATGTTTTTTATTGCTGAA